>MCJB01052393.1:45887-62364 GCA_002018475.1 Nicotiana obtusifolia | reverse complement strand
GCATGACAAGATATGGGTCATACGACTTCCTGGTGATGCCATTTGGCTTGACTAATGCACCAACCACATTTTGCACCCTGATGAACCAAGTCTTTTGGGAATACATTGATGAATTCGTGGTGGTCTACTTGGACGACATTGTCATATATAGCCAGACACTGGAGGAACATTTAGAGAACTTGCGGAAGGTCCTAACACGATTGCGGGAGCACGAATTATATGCGAAGCTGTCCAAATGCTCCTTTGCTCAAAAACAGATCGACTTCCTTGGGCATGTCATTGAGGAAGTGCGGATCAAGATGGACCAACAGAAGGTTCAGACTATCACAGATTGGCTGCCGCCTAAGGATGTCCACACCTTGAGGGCGTTCCTTGGCCTATGCAACTTCTATCTCCGTTTTGTGAAGAATTACTCTCTCATCATAGTACCACTGACAAAAACTTCTCAAGAAGGTCACGCCTTGGGATTGGGGACCCAGGCGAGCGGAAGCCTTCAACGCATTGAAAGCGGCTATGTCTAGTAGCCCCGTCTTGGCCCTCCCTGATGTGGCCAAGACATTTGAGGTACAAACAGATTCCTCCGATTATGCACTTGGTGAAGTCTGCTACAAGAAGGGCATCCTGTAGCATACGAGAGCCGAAAGTTGAAATATGCAGAGCCGCGCTATGCCGCCCACGAGAAGGAATTATTAGCTGTCGTGCATTGCCTACGCCTTTGGAGGCATAATCTGCTGGGAACCCCGTTCGTGGTCAAGACAAACAATACAGCTGTTAGCCATTTCATGACTCAACCGAAGCTGAATGGTCGACAGGCCAGGTGGCAGGAACTTCTAGCGGAATTTCACTTCAACTTGGAGTACCGCAGTGGGAAGACGAATCAAGTTGCTGATGCACTCAGTCGGAGAGCGGATCTATCATCAGTGTGCATACTCGCCACCCTAAGGGGGAGCGAAGTAGCCACCACCATAAAAGACCAGATACAGGGTCTACTCGTTAGGGATCCTGTTGCACAATATTTGGTTAATTTGGTAGAACAAGGCAAGACTCGCCAGTTCTACACAGAAGATGGTTTCCTGAAAGTGAAAGGAAACCGACTTTATGTTCCTAAAGGAGGAGATCTGCGAAGGACCCTTTTGGCGGAATACCACGACACTCTGTGGGCCGATCATCCTGGTGAAGAACGCACCATGGCGTTACTTCGCCGTGCATATTATTGGCCTCAAATGGCCGATGACGTCGCTCAGTATGTGAAGACTTGTCTAGTATGCCAGAAGGACAAGTCGGACCGTCTGACACAAGCAGGACTCTTGGAACCACTGGCTGTCCCAAAGAGACCTTGGGAAAGCATTTCTCAGGATTTCATCACCCGATTGCCCAAGGTCGGGGATCTCACAACTAGCTTGGTTGTGGTGGATCGAGTTTCCAAGTATGCTACCTTTATAGCAGCCCCACTGTATATATCAGCAGAAGATACAGCTCGACTCTTCTTCTCTCATGTCGTCAAATATTGGGGCCTGCCCAAAGACATCGTTAGTGATCGCGACTCGCGTTTCACTAGCAACTTTGGGACTCAACTCTTTAAGTGCCTTGGGTCAAAATTAAGCCACAACTCAAGTTTTCATCCGCAATCTGATGGCCAGACGGAGCGGTTCAATGGCATGCTGGAGGAATATCTCCGCCACTTTGTAACTGGATCGCAAAAGAATTGGGTGAAGCTTTTGGATGCTGCTCAACTGTGTTTCAATTCACAAAAGAGCTCTAGTACCAACAAGAGGGCTTTTGAAATTGTTACCAGACAGCAACCGCTACTCCCATACACTGTGAATGCACCAAGCATGTCAAAATCTCCTCCAGGCGCTAGCTTCTCAAGAGAATGGAAGCGAAATTTGGAGATAGTGTGGAGCTATCTTGTTAAAGCCCAAAAGCGGATGAAGAGGCATGCTGATCAAAATCGTCGCTTTGTTGAGTATCAGGTAGGAGACAAAGTGATGGTCAAAATCCCAAAGTAGTACTTGTTTGCGGGAGTCCATGGCCCTCGCCTATTGCAAAAATATATTGGACCCTTGTCCATCGAAAGGCGCATTGGGAAAGTTGCATACTGGGTGGATACCCAGCTTGGTGGAAAATTCATCTCGTATTCCATGTCAGTCTCCTAAAACCTTTTCGGGAAGATACGGAGGATTCCTCATGGAGCCAACTTACAATATCCAGTATTCGAGGCCCCAATTTAACAGGGAAAAGGTGTGCTAAAGCTATTCTTGATGATAGAATGATTCATGCCTCAAGGAAAGATCACCAAGAGTTCTTGGTGAAATGGCAGGGACGTGATGTAGAGGAAAATACTTGGGAGAGGGGGACAAACCTCAAAGCCTACAAGAACTTAATTAATGACTACCTTGCAAGTAAGGCTCCGAGGATGTCGCCAACTCAGGTGGGGGAGAATGTCTTGGGCGGCTTTCCAACCATGCCCCATGACCCCTTGGACGCTCCCCCTGGCGTCCCGGCAACGCCTCCCAACGCCTAGCGCCACGGTCGGCCCTGTGGTCTCGGCAGCTCCAAGTGACAAGCGCGCAGGCACCGTTGTCGCCCCACTGATAAGCAGCACCAGCGCCCAGCCACAGGCAGATGCCCACAGCACTGAGTGCGCAGAAAACGCCGCGCGTGGACCCTGATGCTAATGACAAAGTTACTGCAAACGGACTTGTTTCTACCTTGTAGAAGACAAAGTCCTTTTCATTGTAAATATAGAGTATATTTACTTTAATTTTTTTTTAGTATGCATCTACAGCTTTCATATGTCAACTCATGTAACTTTGGTTTATTTTTTTTAAGCATTATTAGGGCGGATCAAGCATTCAAAACTTTCTAGCAAGCAAACAATTCTCTGTACTGGTGTCTCTCCCCCTCAACACTGCGTAGCTTTTTCTGTAATAGCTTTCATTTATACAATCAAGCTTTATTTCTCAATTCTCTCTTTTGTTCTCAGTTGCTTGCGACATTGATTTTCCTGTACGGCACTGACAATCTAGTCTAGCATACGGAGGGGACCTCAGTTGGCGGACAACAATTGTACTGACATCGATTGCTTAGCCTTACGTTGCTCTTCCAAAGAACCTCCGGAAGGCGCCGCGTAGCAATTCGTGTGTTAATATAAGTCGAGTATCTTATATTGTGAAAATAATACTAGTAAAACTTATTTTTGTTAAGCATTAAGCATTTACTATATTCACACTCCAAACTGCAAAATATCACTTTTTAATGTAATTCACTCATTCTAGAGAATACGGATATACAAATTAAATACAGACAAATATCTTGGTAATAAGACCTCCACCATAAGTCAATAACACTAGGCTAATAGCTTTTTTTCTGCAAAAATGAAGTAAAAGAAAAGGAAAAGAATAATATTAAGAGTGGTCACAATTTATTCTCTTTTTTACCCAAAGTATTAAACTTTTCATTTTTATGAAATGGCCTATCCTTTTTATTGCGATAAGCTTTTTACTGAGATATATAGGATCTCCTCCAACATAATAAAAATGCAAAATAGTTTAGGTTTATAGCCCCCTAAACTTTGCGCAAACTTTTCAAGCCGGATATCAAACTTACAAATTTTTTTAACGTCTGTACTCGACTGAATGATCGTTGATCATGCTTATGCGCCGTGGAAGTAAATTTTACGGGTGATCATTCAACTTTATACTCATTACTCAAAAATTATTATTCATTTTTTTATTACATAAAAATTATTTTATTTTCTTTCATTTATCACAAAAACAACTTTGATCAATATTTGTAAAAGACTTACTTGAAATGTGAAAAAATTAAAATGACAAAAATGATCCTTATATTTGGGAAACTTTAAAATAGGCCCTTATAAATATACTTCTTTGCGTTTTAATCTCTTAGGGTTGTTAAAAGTGAGTATTTTCAATTTTTGTTAGTATTTAACAATTATTATTTTAATGAAAACTACAAAAAGAGGATTTAATATTGAATCACATTTGACAGTGTATATTTTTGTAATTTTACATATTTTTGCCTTATTGAAGGATCTGATATAACTTTTTGAGTTGCAGTCTCTGCTATTTTAAAATCTATTTCTAGCGTTTTGTGCAATTATTTTTGTGACTTCTAAATTTGACAAGTTCATCCCATCAAATTATTTAGTCTAACTTGCAATTAGGTATATGATAAATAAATTTTACTAGTAGTCGATGCACGGTCAATATTAAAAATATTAGTTAAATTAAATTGTGATCGGGGTTGTTTGAACATATTAGATCGTATTGCTTTAATAAATTTCAATTGTTATCTTATTTGTCAATATGATATATCAAATAATAAAATCTCTATTAAATTAAAGGGACTTATATCGTCATTGTATAACTTTTTTGTTCTACATTTTTCTTTATTCTATTATCTAATGTTTAGTATGTTGACATTGTTCATAGAAACTTTTATTAGCATATTACTTTGTTTAATATTTTTATCTGCTCCCTTTCTTTTTGTAATATAAAAAATGATATATATTTTATTAGTCTTGAAATATTTTTTATTTTAAATATTTTTTATTTTAAAGAGAATTATATAGTCATCGAATAATATTTTTTTATGTATTTTTCTTTTATGTATTTTTCTTTTATGTATTATCCAATATTTAATAAAACTGCATTGTCAATAAAAAATTTTATTAGCATATTACTTTGTTTAATATTATTGTCTACTACTTTTTTTTTGTAATATAATAGAAGATATATATTTTATTACTCTTGAATATTTTTTTTATTTTAAATTTTATTTTAATGTTCTCAATAATATCGTCTGAATTTTAACGAATAAAATCTCTATTAAATTAGAGAGACTTGTATAGTCATTGAATAACTTTTTTGATCTATATTTTTATCCAATATTTAGTATTTTTATATTATTAATAGAAATTTCTATTAGCATATTTCTTTGTTTAATATTTTTATCTACCACAATATTTTTGTAATATAATAGAAGATAATATATTTTATTACACTTGAAATATTTTTTTTATTTTATCCTATTGTTCTCAATAATATTATCTGAATTTTAATGGATAAAATCTCTATTAAATTAAAGAGACTTGTATAATCATTGAATAACTTTTTTATTCTGTATTTTTCTTTATTATATTATCCAATACTTAGTATTATTGCATTGTTAATAGAAACTTGTATTAGCATATTACTTTAGTTAATATTTTTGTCTACTACTTTTTTTTATAATATAATAGAAGATATATATTTTATTACTCTTTAAAAAACGTCATTTTAAATTTTATCCTATTGTTCTCAATAATATTATCTGAATTTAAAAGAATAAAATCTCTATTTAAATAAAGAGACTTATAGGCATTGAATAACTTTTTTGTTATGTATTTTTCTTTATTATATTATCCGATATTTAGTATTATTTCATTGTTAATAGAAACTTTTATTAGCATATTACTTTATTTAAATTTTTGTATGCTACCTTCTTTTTATCATATAATATATATATATTATTTCATTTTATTTTTCTTAATAATATTTTCTGAATAAGTAAACTTTTTGTTTTTAAAAAGAAAATAAAAACTATTAGAAAAACAAAGAAATTTTGAATTTGCAATTTTTTATTTTTTCTATTTTTATTTTTTTATTTTTAAAATAATTTGAAAACTCCAACTTGAAACTACTCTCCAATTTGAATGGACAGTTTTCTAAATTTTTATTTTTTATTTTAAAATATTTTATTTTATTAATTTATAGATATTTAAATTCAAAAATAATAATCAATAACTAATTATTAACTAAATAAATAATATTTAACTATTTATGCCATGTGGCCACTTGGCTTAAGGAGAGGGCTTTTTTCTCTCCTTTTAATAATATATAGATTTTTTACAATCAATGATGTGGCCTAAAGAATTGAAATACATATATTAGGAAAGGAATTAACTAATTTACAAAGTGAATATAGGTTAATCGCATTAAAGTCGATTGCGGTGATTGGTGAATTTTTACTCATTTATTAGTTTGACTTTCGTACAAATTGTCTAATCGTTTAAAGGATCAAATACTAATTTTTTAAGTTAACCTAGAAGGGGTATGATCTGCTTATATTGCAAAAGGAGAATAAAAGCTAAAATATGTCGTTATTGCTTTTTCGTTTACTTTTCAACGAGTTTCACACTTATAATTTATTTTAGTAGTAACTCTATGTTTAAGATGGTAGAGATCTTAAACAGCTATTGCATTTGACGGGACTATATTTGTACTTCTAGTTAACAAAATATTAGCTTCTATATATTTATTAAGTAGAGTTTGTAAATATTCAATGAGAATCAAAGGGGCTAAAAACGGTATAGGATCAAAACGCTAAGGAATAATATTTAAGGGTCCATTTTGAACCAACTCCAAACATAAAAATCATTTTTGTCGTTTCCTCTCCAGTTCACGTGAGTTTTTAATAAAAATAGATCAAAGTTATTTTAGTGATATATTTAATAAAGTAAAATAATTTTTATATAATAATAACAAAACAAAAATAGTAATTTTTAACTAATAAACACAAAGTTGGATAAGCATTCATGAAGTTTACTCCGGCCGCGGCATAGGTGATAAAACCTGCCATTTTCCCAATTAATGTGCGTGAATGAATATTACTTAATTGGTTTTTCATTGTTGAAGATGTTAATGTGAACTTTTTGAAGTACGATAACGTTAAATCATCATGTCAATGTTAAGACCTTTCTCATATTTTTCTTCAATGCCCTCCTGCTTTATAATTATGGCGCCACTTAAACATCTCACCTCCAACTGATAACTACAGTTCCTGGATACGTACTCTTTGTACCTCCAAATCCCTCATCCCTCTAGCACGTAATCTACTTGTTTCCTTATCCACCCTCTTACCTATAGTACTGTGGCATATTTGGCTAATTCGTAACTGTATAGGGTAAAATATGCTATGATACGTGATCACTCAAAAGAAAGACACGTGAAATTCAAAACGGGAGTATGACTAAGATCGAAGGCAACTGTTCCGTTTGTTACTGGAAAGAATAATGCTCATAAAATGTGATAAATACTCTTCGTCCGGTAGCATTTAATAGAGAATATTCTGTGGCATTAAGAATGATTACCCGTTATAGTGAATTTGACATTTATGTTCACAATTACATCTTCATCAATGACCCTCATAATTGGCATTAAAAGAGAGGCACAATCCTAGGATCTCCTTTCCTAGACGTAGCTATAAATAGTGAGCTCAGTTATCATTGTATGGGGGACAAATTTTCTGACAAACTTATGCTACATTCTATTCAAAGTTTAAAACAATCTTACCTTCTTGCTTTTCGATTTCATTACTGTTTTGCCCGAAAACCCTGTTTCCGGAACAGCTGTTTCTGTTATTCTGTCTCCATCTCAAGGCTAAGTATTTTTATTATTTAAGGATCAAATTAATTTACTTGTCTAGAAACTACGAGTTTGGTGCCCACCGTGAGGCCTAGACAGTCGTGCGATTAAATTGATCCTTGCCTTTTTTACTAACGTGTTTTGATTATTTTGTCTTAGAAAAACAAATCATAAGAAATGGCAGATAACGATGTTAACAACACGTACAATCCCGAGATTCTAGGGGATCAGCCTCATTTCGAGGACTCAATCAGTACACCCACAATGAGGGGAATGGCGACACACCGGCGCATGAGAGGCGATATCCTCGACATGTTCGGGGGACAACTTCCGATGACATTGAGGAGGAACATATTCTTGACGTAGTAAGGGTCTTGCCAGAGCAACATGCGATCACTCTAAACCACCTCATGCTACAGGCTAAGGTTATGACGGAGTTGAAGCAAGCGCTGTGGGGGGCTTCGAATAATGCGAATAGACGAGATCTGATTCCTCCCGGTGCTCCCGCGAATCAAACAACGCAGAGGGTCGACAACAACACTCCTAGGGGCAAAGCTAGCTCCGATGGGACTGGGGGGAGCGGATCTGGCCTAAATAACGAGAACGATCCTTTCAAGAATGAACTTTTACGGTTTATGAAGAAAGTGAACGCCCGTATGGACCAAATACCGGGTGCGCCACCAGTGCTGAAAGGCTTGGACTCAAAGAAGTATACTCAATTGCCATACAAGCCAAGTGCGGCAACAGAATAAATCCCGAAGCGGTTCAAAATGCCCGACGTGCCAAAGTATGTCAAAACTTCAGACGCTCAAGGGCATATTACCACCTACACAACAGCGGTGAAGGAAAATAATTTAGCTCCTCACAAAATTGAATGGGTTTTGCTGAAGAAATTTGGAGAAACCATTATGAGGATAGCTTTGACATGTTATTCACTGTTACCCGAGCATTCTATCGACTCCTTTGAGATGCTAGCGGACTCTTTCATCAAGGCTCATGCCGGGGCTAGAAAAGTATAGGCCCGAAAGACCGACGTATTCAGGATTGTGCAAGGAGAGTTCGAGTTACTATGAGAATTTGTTACCCGATTCCAAAAGGAGAGAATGTTTCTCCCAATTGTCCCAGATGAATGGGCGGCTGAAGCATTCACCAAGGGATTGAATCCGAGAAGTTCAGACGTTTCCCGAAAACTGAAGGAAAGCCTGCTTGAGTTTCAAGCAACGACTTGCACGGATGTCCACAACCGGTACGAATCAAGGATAAGAACGAAGATGATCAGGTTGGTTTTCCATCGTCGACCAAAGGATGGGAGAAGAACAGAGAAAAATCAAAAGACGATTACGACATGGATAATCGGACGAATCGAAGTCAGCAGCAGAAGCTTCCGGATAGCGGACAGGTCCGCCGTTGACAGAAGGATGGATCGCGGTTGGAACAATAGATAAATGTAGGATAAAGAAGTATCAAGGTCACGGGATCCTTCTTACCCCAAGTTGTCGGAATACAACTTCAACGTCAGTATAGTGGAATTGGTGTCAACAATGAGAAACATCAAAGAAGCACGGTTCCCAAAACCAATAATCTGATCCCAGCCAGAGGGATCCTAACTTATGGTGCGAATACCACGGAATGAATGGCCACCGGACAGGGGACTGCCGACACCTCGGGGAATAAGTGGCAACATTATTGAAAATACCTTAGAGAATTCTTGAGTGACCGAGCTAAGAACAATTATGGTCGTAACCGGGACAATGCGAAAACCTCGAAAGAAGGAGAAGATCTCCCACGCCAAACAATCAACATGATCTTCGGAGGGAAACTGGGTCACCTTTTCGGTAGCAAAGAAAACAAAAGTATCAATAACCCATAGCAAAAGGCTCCGGGAAGACAATATCACTTTTACAGAGGCGGACGCAGACGGATTGCTACTACCACACAATGACGCACTGGTAATTTCATTAAATGTGCTAGATTTTAAAACTAAACGTGTTCTAGTGGATCCAGGAAGTTTGACTAATATCATACAATAGAGAGTATTGGAGCAAGTAAACTCACCGAAAGCATTATTCCGACCACACAGCTCCTCACCAGATTTAACCTCGCGAGCGTGGAAACCCGAGGAGAAATTTTATTACTCACAAACGCCGAAGTAGTAATGAAAACAACTCTCTTCGAAGTGGTAGATGGAGACATGGGACATAATATCATTCTGGGAAGGCCATGGTTGCACGAGATGAAAGTTGTACTATCATCATATCATCAATTGCTGAAATTTCCAACACCCGAAGGAATTAAGCAGATAAGGGGTGGCCAACCGGCGGCAAGGGAGATGAATGCAATTTTGGTCTCCAGCAGCAAAGGAAAGGAACGCGCGACATAGCAATTACAAGAACCGAAACCTACTACCGAACTAGATGAAGTTAGCCTGGGTAGAGCCGTTGAAATATTATCAGGTGCCGAGATATTTTGAGGTTCAAGAAGAGACTGATGCAACAAAATCCACAGCGGAAGAGCTTGAGCAAGTTGCATTGTTCGAAGAATTCTTAGAAAGGAAGCTCCACTTGGGGATAGGACTGCACCCGGAACTCAGGTTTGCTTTATTAAATTCATTAAATCTAATGCCGATTGTTTTGCATGGTCGAATGATGATATAACATGTATCCCGACGGAGGTAGTCGTAAACAAGTTAAGTTTGGATCCCACCATACCTCTAGTAAGACAAAAAAATGGCCTATTACCGAAACCAGGAATAAATTCGTCAAAGAAGAGGTTAACCGCTTACTTAACATCGGTTCAATCTGAGAAGTAAAACATCCAGACTGGTTAGCCAATGTAGTAGTAGTTCCTAAGAAGAACAATAAATTTCGCATGTGTATAGATTATAAAGATCTTAATAAGGCGTGCCCGAAGGACTCGTTCCCACTGCCAAACATCGATCAAATAATTGATGCCACGACCGGGCATGAGTTAATGAGTTTTCTTGATGCTTATTCCGGGTACAACCAAATTAAGATGAACCCGGAGGATCAGAAAAAGACTTTGTTTATAAAAAATTTCGATACATATTGCTACAATGTGATGCCCTTCGGGTTGAAAAGCACCGGAGCCACTTTTCAACGGCTATGTTTGAAAATCAAATAGAGAAAACTATGAAAGTTTATATAGACGATATGCTCGTTAAGTATTTGAATGCAGGTAATCACCTTAAACATCTGTAAGAAACTTTTGACATCCTAAGGAAGCATAATATGAAACTTAACACCGAGAAATGCGCATTCGAGGTCAGCTCTGGTAAGTTTCTGGGATTTCTGGTATCGCAAAGGGGAATTGAGTTAAAACCCAATAAGATCAAGTCCATAGAACACATCCCGGGACCAACTGTCAAACGTGAAGGAAGTCCAAAGGCTCGCGGGGAGATTGGCAGCTCTGAGCAGGTTCATTTCCCGGTCATCAGAAAATGTCATCATTTCTTTGCACTGCTCAAAAGAAAAATAATTTCGAATGGATCCCGGAGTGCCAGCAGGCTTTAAGGGATTTGAAAAAATACTTGTCAATCCCTCCATTGCTTTCAAGACCAAAAGAAGGTGAAACGTTGTTAGTCTACTTCGCGATCTCGGAATTTGCGGTAAGTGCGGTTTTAGTCCTTGAGGACGAAGGTACGCAATCTCGCATTTATTATGTTAGTAAAATTTTAATGGGAGCAGAAACTCGCTATCCATATTTGGGGTAATTGGCCTTAGCTCTCATAGTCACCGCTCGGAAGCTGAGACCCTACTTCTAATGCCACCCGATAGCCGTGGTGACCACTTTCCCTTTGCGGAACATCCCGCACAAACTCGAGCTCTCGGATAAATTGGCCAAATGGGCAGTCGAAATGAGTGAGTTCCACATAGAATATAAACCAACGACTGCAATTAAGTCGCAAGTATTGGCTAACTTCGTGGCCGATTTCAGTCCAGGATTACTGCCTCTGGCAACCTAGGAGGCAGTGATGATATCAGAATCAACATCAGGGTTTGTACCTTATTTACGGACGGAGCTTCCAACATAAAAGGGTCCGTGCTTGGTATAGTCTTAATCACGCCTTCGGGGGAAACCCTAAGGCAAGCCATTAGAACGGTCCCGTTAACTAACAATGAAGCAGAGTATGAAGCTTTGATTGCAAGGCTCAAATTGGCCCGGGGACTTGACTCCGAGGTCATCAAAATCAAGTGTGACTCATAGCTGGTGGTAAATCAGATCTACGGAACCTTCGAAACCAAAGAGGAGCGCATGCAACAATACGTGGTAAAGGTACAGGCTCTGTTGGCGCAATTTTAGGAGTGGTCGATTACTCATATACCGAGGGAAGATAATGCAGAAGAAAACACATTGGCTAACCTTGGATCATCGATGGGAATAAAGGGATCGGAATCCGGGACGACAGTACAACTGATGAACTCAGTCCTGGACACAGATGGTTACTATAAGGTAAATATGACTAATTTGGTCTGGGGCTAGAGAAATTAAATCATTGATTATCTCGAGCGCGGAAAGCTACCCAAAGATCCCAAAGAATCCCGTCACTTCGAGCCGAAGCAGCGCGATATAGCTTCAAGAGAGGCCAATTGTATGGAAAATCTTTCCAAGGCCCGCTGGCCCGATGCTTAGGGACATCAGAAACTAATTATGTAATGAGGGAGGTTCACGAAGGGATATGTGACAACCATTTAGGTGCAGATTCTTTAGTGCTGAAGTTGGTAAGGCAAGATGTTATTGGCCCCGCATAGAACAAGATGCAAAGACTTCGTACAAAAATATGATAAGTGCCAACGCTACGCACCACTAGTGCATCAACCGGCAGAACCCTTACATTCGGTTCTGTCCCCGTGGCCGTTCATGAAATAGGGGATGGACATCGTCGGACCACTATCGCCGGCTCTCGGCAAGGTAATATTTCTTTTAATTTTGACTGACTATTTTTCTAAATGGGTGGAAGCATGTCCTTATCAGAAGATCGGCAAGCGCGAAGTGGTATATTTCTTGTGGAAAAATATAATTTGCAGGTTCTGAATACGAAAGAGATAGCATGCAATAATAGACCACAATTTATCCGTGCAAAAATTATAAAGTTCCTCAAAGATTTAAAAATAAAGAGGATCACATCTTCACCCTATCATCCGAGCACAAATGGTCAAGCGGAGTCAACGAACAAAGTGATTATTCAAAACCTTAAGAAAAGGTTGGAAGCGGCAAAAGGAAATTGGCCCGAGGAATTACCCGGAGTTCTATGGGCATACCGAACAACGGCCAAATAGAGCACAGGAGAAACTCCCTTTTCTCTTGTGCACGATGCAGAAGCTCTAATCCCGGTAGAAGTAGGGGAACCCACCTTGAGATATTTCCAAGCAGATGAAAAATCAAACAACGAAGCAATGTTAGTCAACTTGGAGCTTCTCAATGAGCGCAGAGACTTGGCGCATATAAGAATGGCAGCCCAAAAGGAGAGAATAAAGCAGTATTATAATCGAAGATCCAACCTCCGTTATTTCAAAGTCGGAGATTTGGTCCTAAGGAAAGCAATTCAAACCACCCGGTAGTTCAACACATGGAAGTTAGGCCCAACGTTGGAAGATCCTTCCGAGTTTTAGCTATCACCGGAAAAGGTTCATATGAATTTGAGAACCAAAATGGAGAAAAGTTGCCCAGCAACTGGAATGTGGTGCACCTCAAAAGATATTATTGCTGATGAACATTATTCGAGTAGAAAGTATGTGCTGCACTATTTTTCCCTTCGTTCTGTTTTTGACCAATTAGGTTTTCCTGGCAAAGTTTTTAACGAGGTAGCAACAGAAGCATACTACGAAGACAGCAGCAATAAGACCTTTAATAGCAAGGCACACATGCAAAGATCCACGTGGGGACAGTTAGATAATCTTTTGATCTATAGCAAATTCCCACCAAGAAGTTAAGTTTGCTATGGAGCAAAGGTTACACGCTCATTCACAAGCGGGAAACCCACTAGAGGGTTGTTTGATAGTCCTTCGATCGATATCATTAATTCCTGAGGAGTAAAGTATGTTACCGAGTTAAGGATTATCTAGCAATTCATTGGTGGAATCTTCAAAGAAACAAGACTTCCAGTATTCTAATTCGCATTCGAACACTAGGGGGTGGGGGGAATGATATGAAGATGCAATGACTGTCACGTCAACCGGGAACAAAAAATCGGAAACAAAATTGTATCATTAGGACCGGGGACTGCACAGCCAGCCCTATAGAAACAAGTTGTACAAATTAGTCACAAGTAATGGCAATTTCTTTTTAGCATAGCAAATTCTTGTGTACTTTTTGAAAATAGAAGGAATAAAGTGAAATGAAATCCATTTGTTTTTATCAACTTTGTCATTTGAAAGTTAAACAAGTACTTCAAATGCTAGAGCCGTAATGAACAGGAGACGTCCTCATCAAGAGCACTGTAAACATAGGAGGGCCCTCTCTTATAAAAACCCTCACATTAAAGGGTTGGTTTCGGATGAATTCATGCTCGAAATCAAAATGCTTTTGGGGAAAATACACCCCAGGCTTTACATAATAAGACGAAAACAGAAAAACTTGCCTAAAAACTCTTAAGTAAAAGGAAGAAAATGCAAAGGTTAAAGACTTGCATGAATATTCAAACGAAAAAAAAGACTCAAAAAAAGACTTGAGCAAAAACATATTTCTATTTTCAATAACATGTCTAGTTACAAGAATGGGAAAAAGAAAAAAAAAAAAGCTAAACTGCGATATCTACGGAATTTGGAGGAACAGAAGTGTATGTGTCCCCGGAAGCAGTAGATGGATCCACGAATGGCTCAATAGTTTAATCTTCACCAGCTTGTCCTCTTCTTCAGTTCCCGAAAACTCGAAACCGAAACAAGAAGGACTAGAGCATCAAACCTCACTGGGGATACCACTTTTAGCAGCTAACTCAAGCTCACGGGCCTTAGCAATTTCGGCATCAAAATCAAAGATGCCAGTTTTGGCCTCTTCCAAGGTTTTCCTCTTCATATTGTACATATAAGTTTTTTCAACAACGAGGGAAGCCGCTTGGTGCTTGAGTTCTTCTTTGAGTTGGGTGACCTTGGCAGAAAGGTTTTCCCTGGCACATCTAACAGACTTGAGGCTAACATCGAGCTCGCGGACAGTAGAGCTGAAAATCTTATTATGCTCAACGATGCTCTTGTGCTTCTCCTCCAGTTGGGCATATTTCACCTCTGCAGCAGCAAGCTCTTCAGCCGTAGGAATTCAAGGCTGCCTCTAAGTTGTTCAATCTTTCAACAGAGGCAGCCTCACGATCGGATGCAGCAAGAATGATATTATGGACTTCAACCCATTTAGCTCTAGCCTCTTCAAATTGGACCCTCAACGGGGTAATCTCTTGGCTAAGGGTCTCCACTTCCTGCTCACTTTGCTACAAATGAGTTTCCAACACAACAGCCTCGGCAAGCTTAGTTTCCAATTCTGAGATGCGAATAATGGCTTGGTCCCGTTCAACCAAAAGTTGATCCCGCTCGGAGGTAAATTCCTCATTTTCCCTAATCAACCTTTGAAGGCCCTCAGAAGCAAGAAAGTTGGCCTACAAAGTGAGGAAAACAAACTCATGATGTATAGTAGAAACAACAAAAGAAGTAAAGAATATAACGCTATGGGGTTGTGCATGGCTTTGTTCAACAAGCACTCTCCCGAGAGATCCTGAACCTTTTTCAAATCCTTTTCTAAAGCCAAAGGCTTCAGGTAATTAGCAAGCTCCACCGATAAGTTGCATCTAGTGGAGACTGAAAGAGTAACATTCCTCCTCCCTTGCGGATCTCCGTAGGGGGCGGCGTAATTTTGCCCCAAATTCCCATAAACTGGGGATAAAGGAAGAGGAACACTTCCTTCATGATCAAGTATGGCCGGTGGAGATGACACAATAGCTGCTGGCAGAATAATAGATGCGGATGAAAATGATGTAGCAGTTGCTGGTGTTGGCGAAGGTGGAGATGAAGCTGATAGAGTTGAAGAGTGAGAAGCAGCTGCATCAAATGCAGTGCTGGTTGTTGGATGCTCGCCACCAAAGATGGCAGGGACCTAGTACTCAGCCCGCAGCACCGGGCACAACAATATGGGCCCGAAGACGGAAGTTGGCATTATCTACTAAATCAAACTCTCCCCAAAGTGCCGAAACATCATCCTCGGTTGGTGTAACTATCTCAACAGGTCGAACATCCTGTTGAGCTGATGAGGATCGTCGTCTTCTATGTAGAGAAGCTTCCTCATCACGAGCTTCTTCATTATCGTCGATCATCACGGTGTCTACGACCGGCCCGGAAGGAGGGCCAGTCATCATTACTACCGGAGATGACTCGGGAACAGCGGTCTTCGCCCTCTTATTCTTTTCCCCGACAGCGAAGGAGCGTCTTCTTTTTGGTTATTTGTCCTCCGGCCGGGGGACTCTGTAATTATACACTTGTACCCGAAGCAGGCTAGGGGATACCTATTCGATTAAGTGCTTCCTAAAGCAGCCTTATCGCATCAGCAGGATCAGCCAAGATGTCCTCCTTACGGACAGCAACAGAGCCCGCGGGTAGACCTGATTTCATAGACAAGGTAGAAGGGATCAATCAAGTTCTTCACATGAAAAATTGAAACACGGCGAGTTTGAATTACCATGATTTTTGGCTTTCCACCCATATTTAGGGGCCAGTTCTTTCCACAAGCGAGTTTCAGTTATCGTAACATCTAAGATCTTCTGGACCTATCGGTCCAAACCTTCAACCACCAGTGGGATCCATGGGGTCGTTGAAACAGACAAAGGATGGAGGATCAATAGTGGTATAGAAGAATATTTAATACTAGAAATATTAAACTAAGAGCTTACGGGTGCGGTTCCAAGCAGCCGGAAAGGATGAAGCCGTTGCCGGAATGATATCGTTGGTGGCAACTGCAATGAACCGTTCCATCTACCCACAATCGTTGTCGTCATCCATACTAGATAACAGAGCATGATGGCCGTGCTTGCAGAGGTTTATCATCCCCCCCCCCCC
>MCJB01052393.1:28391-44323 GCA_002018475.1 Nicotiana obtusifolia | reverse complement strand
CGTTGGCTACAATAAACTTAACGTTGATGGTGCCTTTGATGCATCAACACGCCATTGAGGGGTGGGAGGAGTGTTTCGTGATTCAACTGGTAACTACATTCACGGCTACTACAAGCACCTCTATCTCATTCAGCACCTTTTAGTGTAATGATTTAGTTTCTGCTTATCAATAAAAGGCTTTTCTTGGCCATAAAAAAAGAATGATAAGGTTCTCATTTTCGTATACTTCACCGGTTCACGCAATGTTGACCAAGCCCAATTTCCAAAGCGTTGCACCAAATTTTTCTTACTAAATTTAATAGTCATGTTGCTTATTTCTTCAAACGTAAAAGAAAATGAAAGGAAGATATCTAAAAGGAAAACCTTGCTCTTTCTTCAAGGTATTTTGGAGGATTCCGTTGACTAAATCCAAAGAAGGTTCGAAAACGGTGCCTAATTAGGTCATATTCAGTGAACTTTTGAATCCCCGTTTACATTTGACAACGTTGTCATTTTGACAAATTATTTTTAATGGATAAGACTTTTAGTAACAAAAGAAAAAAGAAACAAAGAGGAAATATATTTACGAGGTTTATATTTTGGGTGAATATCATTTGCATTTTCTAATTTTGCTTTAAAATCAAACCCTCCCCCTCCCCCTTCCTCCTCCTCCTCAACTTTAAACAATGGTCATTTTCCCTTCTTTATTCAGCACAATATTTTTTTTGTCCTTGAATTTTCAATTCCTTCCTTAATATAATACTTTTTTATTCTATGATATTTTTATAGTTTTATCTTTAAATTAAATTATGTTATACTTTATTATAAATGAGTTTTATAATATAAATTTAAAAATTAGTTCAATAATAATAATCACAATCCAAAAATCTATATCTACAATAGAGAATAAGAGAGAAAGTTAACGGCAAAGGAGGTAAGAGGATATGCACAAATAGGACAAAAATAAAGTTTTTAGTTATATATAAAATTTTGAATCCCTTTGACGTAAGAAGATGATATTAAAGTGGTATAGAGACTCAAAACATCTTAGCTCACAACTTCAAATCCTAAATAAAAATTTTGGAGGCGTTTTTCAATCCTCTTTTATGAATTTCTGGTTCCAGAAGAAATAATTTAAATATATAGTTAAAATAGCAATCATAAAGATAAAAGTAAATTTATAATATTTATTAAAGGATTATTCTACTTATAGTTTTAATGAACTTAAATTACAATTTATAATAGGTATTACATAATTTAAATTATAGCTAAAATTATTAAAAATATTATATAATAAAAAAGTATTAAAAAGAGGCTGAAATTGAAAATTCAAGGGGAAAAAGGTATTATATAAAATAAAGCGGGGAAATGACTATTGTTCATAGTTAAGGCGGGAGTTTGATTTTTAACGCAAAATTTAAGAGTGTAAATGATTTTCATCCTTTAATTTATATTTTTTGAGATCCATCATCCTCTTAGCAACAAGAAAATTAAATAATTAATGTTTTGATCGAATGACAAAGTTAAATAGACAACATTTGAAAAAAGTTTTCCAAATTTTGTTTCTGGAAAGACTAAAAAAAATCATTTATTTAGTTGCTTGCTTGTATGAATTGGCAGTTTACTATCAACAAGGGATACTTTTCTCCTCCCCTTTCAATCAATGACAAAAACAAAAAGGAAAAAGAAGTAAAAGAAAATTTTAAAATAAGAGGAGAAATGTCTTGTTTGCAGTCATTATTGACTCTAAACAAGTTCACTCTATCGATCTATGAATCTTGTGGAGTTGAATATGTAGATTCTCTCGATGTTCACTATTGCATGTTTAAACGTAGATTGGATCCGTATTCATCCACGCCTATATTCATGATAATCTTAATTAATTGCATATCTTGACATATTTAATTAGTTGTCATTTGTGGTTTAAATGGAATGTTTAGTACCGAGTCCTTAGGCGCGCCGTAATAAAAGGCACCAGGACGATTAAGGACACAAATATCACGAATCGTAATCTCTATTATTTTGGACATATAGTGAGATTTTTTTTTTTTTTTTTGGCGTAAGTAAAAAAAAAAATTCTAAATTAGAATTAAAATTGCTCAATAAATCCTTAATTTAATACTCCCAAAAAATACAAAAATCAACTAATTAGAATCAGTTATTCCCACTTTAGGTTTATCCCATTTTGATTGACGATATTTTAAGAAGTCAATTTCATTTTTGTTTAGCAAACACACAACTGTTTGATCTACAATTTGGGTTCCATTGCATTTGTATCCTTAATGCAGGATTAGTATTTGTTGGATGAATTGCAACTACTATCTTTCTCCTTCTTTTGAACACTCCAACAAACCAAACAAAAAATAGAAAAATGTTTCGAGTAACCAAAAATAACAAATCTAAAATTGCTTCGTCATTGTTATTGTTTTTCGATTGCTTCGTCATTGCTGACTCCCCCATTCCACGCCTCGGGTCCACAGCACAAATTTTCGGACTCAAATTGTTGCAGGTGACGGGACCCTCGGCATGTGATGTAGAAATTCGATCACTATTTTTGTCTAAACTCGTCAATCTTTCCCCTAATCTATACAAATAAAAAAACTCACTTCTCTGGTAGATTGGCTACAATGTTAATGATGGAAGGGAGAGAAAGAGTAAAATTGGAGTTAGGTACCAACGACACGGAGTTCTAAGTAATAAATAAACATCCTTGGCATGAATAATGGAGTTGATAGAAAGAACTAGCAATTTGCATGCATTTCTGCTAGAAGGATCTCCCAAAAATACACCAGGAAATGTGCTGTTTGAAATTTGTCCCTCTTAGGCGGAATAGTGACAGACCACAAGCAATCAAAGGATTTGTGAGGTGCATATGAGGGTGGGAACCCCATGTAACACTTCATAAGGAGTTTTTTGTTTTTTTGTTTTTTTTTGTTTTCAAGCAAAGAAGTAGAAAATTTATTTATCATATAGGTGATTGTCAAGGCACAACCTATTATAAAGAAATAGACATTGTGTCCAAACTCAACCTCAAAAACTAGCTCAATAGTTGAGAATTGCTTAAGATCAAAATGATTAAGTTATGTCACGACTCATTTTCCCACCATAGGTTGTGATAGCGCCCAACATCGCCATTAGGCAAGCCATCTGTAACGACCCGACCGGTCGTTTTGAGCATTAAGGTTCCGTTCAGTAGTTCGAGGTCTTGAGTGGCTTCATATTGTGTATTATGACTTGCGTGCATGGTCGGATTAGATTTCCGTATGTTTCGGGACGAATTTTGACGAGTGATTCTCACTTTAGAAGCTTAAGTTGAAAATAATGACCGAGGTTTGACTTTTGTGGAAACGACCTCGAAACGGTGTTTTGATGGCTCCGATAGGTTCGTATCTTGATTTTGGACTTGGGCGTATGCCTGTAATCGATTTCGAAGGTCCGTAGGTTGATTTGTGTTGTTTAGCTGAAAGTTGGCAATTTAAAGGCTTAGAACTTTTATAAGTTTGACCGTAAGTTGACTTCACAACTATTGTGTTTAGATTTTCATTTTAGTACGTGGAATAGGTCCGTTTGTCATTTCAAATTTGTCCGTAAAGTTTGGAGTCATTCTGAGTTGATTTGATAGGAATTGGATGCGTGGTTGTGTTTTTATAAGTTCTTGAGTTTCATATTGAATTCATGCGTTTTGAGGTGCGATTCATGATTTCGGATGTTATTTTGATGATTTGATCGGGCGAGCGAGTTTTTGTTATACTTTTAGACTTGCTTTGATGTTTGGTTAGTAAGTTTCGGACGTGTTGCAGAGTGTTTGATAGAGTTTGAGTTCTGTTGGTTTTTGCACCGATGTCTCAGGTCTCGCATTTACGAGTTTTGGATCATATTTGCGATAATAGGATGTAGTCTACTAGGTTTGCATTTGCGAACCCAGAGTTTGCATTTGCGATGGAGGACTGGGTAAGCTTGATTCGCATTGGCGATCATCTTGATCGCCTTTGCAATATATCTCTGGTTCGCAATTCCGAACAAAATGCCACATTTGCGAA
The DNA here is from genome assembly GCA_002018475.1 of Nicotiana obtusifolia. Classification (NCBI taxonomy): domain Eukaryota; kingdom Viridiplantae; phylum Streptophyta; class Magnoliopsida; order Solanales; family Solanaceae; genus Nicotiana; species Nicotiana obtusifolia. The sequence continues at coordinate 40,304 of MCJB01052393.1, read as the reverse complement.
TGTAGCAGGGGTGTGAGGGACTTCGCTTTTGCGATGGTTGCTTCGCATTTGTAAACCCCTGGTCGCAATTGCGACTTGACAAAAAGCTGAGGGACTGGATTTTTAGTCTCATTTTCATATTTTGGTACCCCAGACTCGTATGAGGCGATTTTGAAGAGGTATTTTTATCTACAAACTTTGGGTAAGTGATTCTAATCTATTTCTAATCACATTCCATCAATATATCTTAGATTTTAACATCAAAACCATGTGAATCAAAGTGAAAATTTATGGCACTTTATCAAGTTTGTGAAAAATTTGAGTTTTGAGAGTCGATTTGAACTCGGATTTTGAAACTAATCACATATATGAACTCGTGGGGTCATGGATAGTCGGAATCTACCGTTGGACCCAGGTTTTGACCGGGCGACTCCTGAGTTGACTTTTGTTGACTTTTGAGCAATTGTGTAAAGATCATAGCTTTAATTATTAGAATTGATTTTTCTTGCATTAATTGATGTTATTGAGTCAATTTTAGTTAGATTTGAGCCGGACGGAGGTGAAATGTAAAAGAAAAGCTATTTAAGACTGTTGATTGAGGGCTTTTGAGGTAAATATCTTACCTAACATTGTGTGGGGAAGCTACCCCATAGGAATTGCTTTGTTTGAACTATTTGAACTACATGAAAGATGTGTACACGAGCTGATGAGTGTGTACACAGTTATATGTGAAAATTTGACCAACATAGACTCCTAGGTTCTCATATACATTGAAAATGAAGTTGTCTCATCATGTTATATCCTCCCTTGCTAGAGTTAACCTTACATGTCTTATTTGAAGATGATTGGTTCATGTTCTACCTTTATTGCCAAATATACTCTTATATGCCTTAATTGAAGTTGTTACCTCTTTTATTGCCATGTATCTCTTCCGTAGTTGATTATCCTTAATTGAAGTTATTGTTATCTCTTCCATTGTTGACTTATCCTTATTTGAAATCATTGTTACATGTTATATCTCTTATCGTTGAGTTGTACTTATTTGGAATCGTTGTTACATGTATTCTCGTTTGCCTTCTGTGTGAGAGTTGTACTATTGGCACGTAAGTTGTCCGTGCGGTTATGAGTTATGGTTAGTGTTGGCGCGGTTATGAGTCATTGTTATTGTTGTCACGTGAGTTGTCCGTGCGGATATGAGGTATTGTTACACCCTTAGCACGTGAGTTATCCGTGCAGATAAGAGAGAGATACCAATGGTATTGACACGTAAGTTGTCCGTGTAGCGCATGAGTTGTCCGTGTAGTTGTGAATATTAATGTGGGCACAAGATATCAAGTGATTAGGGTTCGTGACTTGGGACCCACGAATTGTGGTGATGAGGTGTGGTACCTCAGGAAAGTTCTTGTATAAATCTAGTGCGAAAGCAGTTTTTTATTTGGTTGCTACCTGTTTTCCCTTACTTAGTTTCTTCGGACCTTGACCGTATTCAGCTTTCTCCACGACGTTACTACTTGTTTGTCCCTTGTTTCAAATCATCGCTTATAGTTTTCTATTTAAAGTATTGTTGTCGTATTTACCACGCTTAGCTTTATATTGATGTTGTTCCCTGTTAGTTTTGTATTCATACTTGTATAGGTTATTATATCTAGTAGGTGTCTTGACTGTTTCTCGTCACTAATCCACCTTAGTCTTGATACTTATTGGGTACCGCTGTGGTGTACTCCTGCTATGCATTCTGCATATTGTTGTGCAGACCTATGTACTTCGGAGTTTGTTGATCATTATCTAACTGATCGGGCATTATTGTGGAGACTCAAAAGTATACCTGTCATCGCGTTCGCAGGCCTTAGAGTCACCTTTTGGAGTCATTTTGTACAATTTATTTCTATTCCGGAACAGTTGTACTTAGAAATTTTCTAGTGAACTCAGTAGAGCTTATGACTTGTACTACCGGTTTTGGGATATTGTATCATGTTGGGATTGTTGGCTTTATATAGAAATATATGGTTTATGTTTAATGGTTCTGTTGGTTAATTTCTGTCATTTGATTCAGTAAGTATTAGGCTTACTTAGTCTTAGCCATCACGACATCCTATGAAGAGAAATTGGGGTCGTGACAAGTTGGTATCAGAGCTCTAGGTTCATAGGTGCTACGAGTCATAAGCGATTTTAGTAGAGTCTTGCAGATCGATACGAAGGCGTCTGTACTTATCTTCGAGAGGCTATAGAACTATTAGAAAACTTCATTTCCTTCATTCCTGTCGTGCGAGTTTATTAATTTCGGAGTTTGAGTCTTTGTCATTCTATTCTCTTACAGATGGTGAGAACACGAGCTACAGTTGCTGATGACGCCCCTCAGAGCTGGTGTTGTTAGGGGCCGGGGCTGAGGCAGAGGCTGAAGAGCCACCAGTAGCTCCGGTTGGGGGACAAGCATCGGAGCCTGTTGCTACCTCGGGACTTTAGGAGACTTTAGCCCAATTCCTAAGCATGTTTGGTACATTGGCTCAGGCGGGATTGATTCCGGTTGCACCAACTACTTCACAGACCGGGGGAGGAGCTCAGACTCCCTCCGCCTGTCCTCTAGAGCAGCGAGTCCACGTTGTCAAGTTTCAGTTGTCATAACAGCACAGCCTGTTGTTCCGATTCAGCCCGCAGTTAGGGCAGCAACATCTAAGGAGGAGCAGCTTAGACTTGCGAGGTTCAAGAATTATCACCCTCCTACATTCAGTGGTTTGGCTTCAGAGGATACACATAGTTTTCTAGAGGAGTGCTACCGTATTATCCGCACCATGGGTATTATGGAGACGAGTGGGGTTGCTTTTACTACATTCTAGCTGTCAGGAGCAGCATATCAGTTGTGGCGGGTTTACGAGGAGGGTAGCCCAGCCGATACAGCTTCACTTTTATGGACTCAGTTTTTAGATGTTCTTGAGAGAGTTTGTTCCCCAGATCCTTCGGATGCATGGTACGCGAAGATGAGCAACTACGCCAGGGTACTATGTCAGTGTCATAGTATGCTGTTAGATTCAGTGATTTGTCCGGGCATGCAGCTACTTTGGTTTCTACAGTTAGAGAGCGAGTCCACAGGTTCATTGAGGGGCTCAATTAGGGTATTTGATTCAGCATGGCTTGGGAGTTGGAGACGGATGTTCCGTTTCAGCAGGAGGTAGAGATGACTCACAGATTAAAAGGTATGCACGGTCAAGAGAGAGAGGTCAGGGAGGCTAAGAGGCTTCGTGGACCTAGAGGGTCTACTGATCCCTATTTTGGAGGCAGGGTACGTCATGGTAGAATTTTTATGGGTTAGCCAGTACAGTTTGCACTTTAGGCTTCATGTGGTCCTTTAGATATTCGTGGGTCCAGAGTACTTGTACCGGACAGGTGCTACAGCCACATCAGTGGAGAGGTTGCTGAGTGTGGATATACCAGCCACATGGTGAGAGATTGTCTTAGGCTCCGGATAGATATGCCATAATGCGGTATTCAGGCTACGTTTTCTGCTCCAGTTGCTGCTATACCTGCATCGCCAGCTAGGGATGAAGGTCAGGTGGGTAGAGGTCACCCTAGAGGGGGAGGCTGGGCCTGTTGTTACGCTATTCCTGGTTGGGCAGAGGCCGATGTACCAGATGATGTCCTTACAAGTATGGTTTCAGTTGAGTATAGAGATGCATTTGTGTTACTTCAATCCGGTCCCATTTATTGGAAAGATTTATCCTATCTTGCTTCAGATATGGTTATGTTTTGTGATTCTTTTACTTTGTTCATGTGTTCACGCCAGTTGAGAATTTTATCGTGGTAGCCCGTGTCTATCGTTCTGGTTTGGTTGCTATTGTAGGTCATGAGACTTGGGTGGGCTTTCTATTAGTTAAATACGGAAGGATTTGATGTGATGTCTGGATGATTTGGCCCGACTTATGGTTTGGGTGCTCTACAGGTATGGGAAGTTGTTCATGTTGTGGTTCTGGTTCTACGGGGTTCAGTTAGTAGGATGGTTTAGTTATTGAGATGTTTACCTTACTCGTGATTCCGAATGGAGGATGGGCACAAAGGGTGTATTGGTGGCGGGCCATATGCCGCAGTGAGGTCATATTAAGGTAAGATTTGTTGTGAATGTTGCGTGTGTCTTGCTTCTTCCTTGTGGATAATATCCGCAGTATGGTATCGGTAGGGGGTTGTGCCTGTTTGGCTTGTTCGACGGTCCTCTCATGTGTTCCTCTTTTCATATTCAGTCATATGCGAGTTGTACTTGCAGGGATTCGATTGAGATATGTGTGCCCAGGTGGCGTTTGAGATAGCTTGTTGATCGGTTGAGTAGTTATGAGATTTGCATGTTCCTTGCATTATTTTCAACGTTGTGAAGGTTTGGAACAAGCTTCAGTACTAGAAATTTGGCGAAAATCGACCGGTCAATCAAGTTTTTCAAAATTTTTTTATTTTTTATTTTTTTTACGCAAAAATCCGGTAAACTATTTTTGCTTCCCGTGAAATTTATTTTTCAAGAAACCGAACAACTTTGGTCGGTTTTTCATTAAAATAAATTAAAATTAATATTCAAAAAACCGACCGAAATCGGTCGGTTATTTCGACCGGTCATTTTAAAAGTCGATTGATTTCGGTCGGTAATTTAATTTTTTAATAAAATCGACCGACATTGGTTGGTTATTTTCACCGAAAATGTAGTTAAAGAGTATAAATAAAATAAAAGACAGTCTTAAAACAAAAGGCATTAATGTTCTAGTGGTAGAATAGTATCTTTCCACAGTATAGACTCCGGTTCAATTCCTAGATGATGCCTTTTTTAATTACATGATTAAATATACCGGCCAACTTCAGTCGGAAAATATTGACCGACTTCGGTTGGTTTCTTCGATAATTTTTTATTTTTCAGAATTTAATTGACCGGTCGAAATCAGTCGGACAGTACTGGCCGAAGTCGGTCGGTTGGCTGTACCGACTATACGATTACCGATCGCCATGAATCGGTCGATTTTGCCAATTATTGACCAACATCGATCGTTTTTGGCCTTAGGTTTCCCTTTTTTCTTTTAGTAGTGAAGGTTCTAGCCGATAAGAGCCTATTTGTTGGTATCGAGTTTGGTAACAGGTGGCTATTACGGTCAGAGTTGTTGCTATGGGCATATATGGGTGATGTGTTATCTCGTGTGGCTATACCTTGAGGATGTATGCATGAGCCGTTATAGCTAGTTAAGGGTTTTACAGTATGTTGGTGTGATAATAGGGCACTTGGTAGTTGTGAAAATGTGATGCTAAGGCTTATCGATATGAAAGGAAGGAATAATCTACGATTGAGATGGTTTTGTTGGGCTTGGGTGGATTGGGGTGACGTAGAATCACTCGTGTGTATGTGCATGGTGAGTTTATACAATGATTTGACGACTTGGGAAATACTATTGGCACGTTCAGGACGAACGTTTGTTTAAGAGGGGAAGAATGTAACGACCGGACCAGTTGTTTTGAGCTTTAAGGTTCCGTTCAGTAGTTCGAGGTCATGAGTGACTTCATATTGTGTATTATGATTTGCATGCATGGTCGGATTTGATTTTCGAATGTTTCGGGACGAATTTTGATGCATGATTCTCACTTAGAAACTTAAGTTGAAAATGACCGAGGTTTGACTTTTGTGGAAATGACCCCGAAACGGTGTTTTGATGGTTCTAATAGGTTTGTGTCGTGATTTTGGACTTGAGCGTATGCACAAAATTAATTTCAAAGGTCTGTAAGTTGATTTGTGTTGTTTAGCCGAAAGTTGGCAATTTAAAGGCTTAAAACTTTTATAAGTTTCACTGCAGGTTGACTTTATAGCAATTGGATTTCTGTTTCGGGACTCGGAATAGGTCTATTTTGTTATTTGGAACTTGTCCGCAAAGTTTTGCGTCATTCCGAGTTGATTTGATAGGAATAGGACGCACGATTTTGTTTTTAGAAGTTCTTGAGTTTCATGTTGAATTCATGTGTTTTAAGGTCCAATTCATGATTTCGAATGTTATTCTTATGAATTGATCGCATGAGCGAGTTCGTATTATGTTTTTAGACTTGTGCTGATGTTTGTTTTTGAGCCCCGAGGGCTCGAGTGAGTTTTGGACGCGTTGCGGAGTGTTTGATAGAGTTTGAGTTCTGCTGGTTTTGGCACAGATGTCTCAGGTCTCGAATTTGCGAGTTTTGGATCGCATTAGCGATAATAGGATGTAGTATACTAGGTTTGTATTTGCGAACTCATAGTTCGCATTCGCGATGTGGGTCTGGTAAGCTTGATTCGCATTTACGATCATCCTGATCACTTTTGCGATATGTCTCTGGTTAAATGTCACATTTGCGACTGTAGCAGGTGTAGCAATTGCGACACCTACGATTGGACAAAAAGCTGAGGGACGAGATTTTTGGTCTCATTTTCATATTTTGGAACCCTAGACTCGGTAGGAGGCGATTTTGAAGAAGGATTTTCATCTACAAACTTTGGATAAGTGATTCTAATATATTTCTATTCATATTCCATCAATATATCTTAGAGTTTAACATCAAAATCATGTGAATCAAAGTGAAAATTTGTGAAATTTATCAAGTTTTTGAAAAATAAGAATTTGAGTTTTGAGAGTCGATTTGGACTCGAATTTTGAAACTAATCACGTATATGAACTTGTGGGATCAAGGGTAGTTGAAATCTACCATTGGACTTGAATTTTGACCGGGCGAGTCCCCATGTTGACTTTTGAGCAATTGTATAAAGATCACAACTTTAATTATTGGAATTGATTTCTCTTGCATTAATTGATGTTATTGAGTCGATTTTGGTTAGATTTGAGCCGGTGGAGGTGTTTTGTAAAGGAAAAGCTATTTTAGAGTGTTGATTGAGGGTTTTTGAAGTAAGTATCTTGCCTAACGTTGTGTGGGGGAGCTACCCCGTAGGAATTGGTTTATTTGCACTATTTGAATTACGTGAAAGACGTGTATACGAGGTGACGAATGTGTACACGGCTTATATGCGGAAATTTGACTGACTTAGACTCTTAGGTTCTCATGTACATTAAAAATAAAGTTGGCTCATCATGTTATATCCTCCATTACTAGAGTAACCCTTACATGTCTTATTTGAAAATGATTGGTTCATGTTCTACCTTTATTGCCGAATATACTCTTATATGCCTTAATTGAAGTTATTGCTATCCCTTCCATTGTTGACTTATCCTTATTTGAAATCGGTTTACATGTTATCTCTCTTATCGTGAGTTTTACTTATTTGGAATCGTTGTTACATGTATTCTCATTTACTTGCCTTATGTGTGAGGGATGTACTATTGGCACGTAAGTTGTCCGTGCAGTTATGAGTTATGGTTAGTGTTGGCACGTGAGTTGTCCGTGCGGTTATAAGTCATTGTTATTGTTGACACGTGAGTTGTCTGTGCGGATATGACGTATTGTTACACCCTTAGCACGTAAATTGTCCATGCAAATATGAGGTACCAATGGTATTGACACGTGAGTTGTCCGTGTAGCACGTGAGTTGTCCGTGTAATTGCGAATATTAATATGGGCACAAGATGCTAAGTGATTAGGGTTCGTGACTTGGGACCCGCGAATTGTGGTGATGAGGTGTGGTACCTCAGGAAAGTTCTTGTATAAATCTAGTGCGAAAGCAGTTGTTTATTTGGTTGCTACCTGTTTTCCCTTACTTAGTTTCTTCGGACCTTGACCGTATTCAGCTTTCTCCACGACGTTCCTACCTGTTTGTCCCTTGTTGCTAATCATCGCTTCTAGTTTTCTATTTCAAGTATTGTTGTTGTTTTTACCACGCTTAGCAGGTTATTATGTCTAGTAGGTGTCTTGACTGTTTCTCGTCACTACTCCACCGAGGTTAGTCTTGGTACGTACTGGGTACCGCTATGGTGTACTCATGCTATGCTTTCTGCATATTTTTGTGCAGACCTATGTACTTCGGAGTTTGTTGATCATTAGCTAACTGATCGGGCATTGTTGTGGAGACTCAAGGTATACATGTCATCGCGTTCGCAGGCCTCAGAGTCACCTTTTGGAGTCATTTTGTACAGTTTATTTCTATTCCGGAACAGATGTACTTAGAAATTTTCTAGTGAACTCAGTAGAGCTTATGACTTGTACTACCGATTTTGGGATACTGTGTTGGGATTATTGGCTTTATATAGAAATATATGGTTTATGTTTAATGGTTCTGTTGGTTAATTTCTATCATTTAATTCAGTAAGTGTTAGGCTTACCTAGTCTTAGAGACTAGGTGCCATCACGACATCCTATGGAGGGAAATTAGGGTCGTGACACCATCAGTAAACCACCAACTGGATTATCCATTCTTAAACTTTTGAAATCATAAGTTTCATTAAGCAAATAAAACTAAGTGTAGAAACCACGAAAACATATTTATGTTCTTACTAGTCATAAAGTATGAATAAAACATAAAGCAAAATGATGATAATATTAGGTACAACCTTAATCATCTACTAGAAATTTCTAAAATCCGGTGTCACAAGTGTAGAATATAGAAATTACTATAGCTATTGTTTGAAATAAAATAGTCAGAAATAATAAATATAATAAGAAGGAGATTCCGGGTGCTGCAGATCGAAGCATGGAGAGCAGCTCACCACTAAGTCTCGGATAGTGCGTATGTGTGCCCAAATGACCCCTTGAAGTACCTGCTTCATTACCTGCACAATTAGAGCAAAAGTGTAGTATGAATACGTAAATCAACATATACCTAGTAAGTCGACAAAGACACTTACCAGTGGTCCAATAATTAAAGTACATAAAAATAGACAGGCATGAAATACAACAAGAAGTGATGAAATAAGTAACATTAACTAACATTGTCCTTCAACATAATAATATGAAATCCTCAAATACTACATGCTATCTCAAATGAACCAGGAAAATCAAGAAGATGTCAAGTCAAGTCAAGAGGGAAATATGAGGTGTATTCTGACTCTTATCGAGTATTACGTATGAATTCTGCCGAGGTCGTACGACACGATCCATAATAGTAGAGTACACTGCCGATGTCGAACGGCTCGATCCATATATGCATCTCAAATATACTACCTAAGTTGTACGACCCGATCCATAATGCTATTTCATTGCACTGCCGAGGCGTACGATCCGATTCACAGGAATAGATAAAACTTACCGAACTACCGGTCACATAAACACAACACGAGGATAGGATTGCAAAGAAAACATAAATTTTTACCGATAATCAAGTATCCCGCCAAAACTCAAGGTAAATAGGCTCGGTGAAACATGAATTCTAATCCAATCAAAATAGTAAAAGTAATTAAATAAACGAGTTTAGTTCGAGTAGTAAAAATAAGGCATGGTAAAGATATATGTCTACCTGGACATAATCATGATTCTAGCTACACACGGACTCTCGTCACCTCGTACGTACGTATCACTCATAACATGTAGCACACAACAATTAGAATGCTTACGGGGATAATTCCCTCTTACAAGATTAGGCAAGAGACTTACCTCGCTTTCAAGCCCTCTACTCGGCTCTCAAACCTCACTGGTTGCCTCAAATTAATGTCGAGCAACCCGAAACTAATTAAACGACGTACAAAACAATCAATATACGCGCAAATGTTCATAATTTAACTATTGGAGTAATTTTCCAACCCAACTCGAAAAGTCAACAAAAGTCAACCCCGGACCCACATGCCCCAGTTCCGAAATTTTTTAAAGATAAATGTTACCCACGGCATCACGAACTCAAATATATAACTTGTACTCAATTCCATAATCAATTTCGTAATCAAATCCCATTTTTACTAGTCCCTAGGTTCTTCAATAAAACCCCAAATTTCCACAAATTTCTATGTTAAAATCTACCTATAATCCATGCATTTAACTCATAATTTATATAAATCACTTACCTTATGATACTTGATGAAATTTTCCCTCTAAAGAGCTCCAAAATAGCCCAAGCCAAATGAAAAATGGGAAAAATGGGCCTAAGTCACGTATTAAAAATGCATTCTGCCCAGGACCTTCCTCTTTGCGATCGCGGAAGCGTCCTCGCGATCGCGAAGGTAAAATCTGAGGTCGCCCCAAAATCCTCTTCGCGAACGCGACAAAGGCTTCCCAATCCCGATGTCTTACCTGGCCTACCCTACAGGAATGCTATAGGCACTACGTGAACGCGAAGGCCAACTTCTAGTACCAGTTTCTTCTTCGCGATCGTGGCTTCCTTCTCGTGAAATTCCTCATATATTTGGATCATCCCCAAATTCCTCATATATTGAGAGATATAAGCTCCTGAAGTCAGACCAACAAACTTGCAGATTTTCTGTTGTGGCCCTCAATGCGCTCCGCACTTTGACCATTGCCTCCGCACTTAGGGTTTTGCAGCCGCACATGAGACATTGCCTCAACACTATAAAAGTGCCCCCAACACTCCAAAAAGTGCTCTCTACACTTCAACAACTCTAGAACACCATCAAAGTGCTGAAATGCCCAAACTTGTTCAAAATTCACCCGAACTTCTCGGGACCCCGTCCTATCGCCCTAACAAATTCATAAACACTATCCGGACCTATTCAGCATCTTAAAACACATTCAGAAACATCATCTCAAATTATCAAAGACCAAAGCACATGTTAAACTCTCTTTAAGTCTATAAACTTCTAAACTTCCAACCAAGTGTCTGATTCATGCCTAACCAACTCAGATCACAACCAAATTTTTCACACAAGTCGCAATTGACAAAATGAACATATTTCAACTTCTGGAACAATAATTCAAACCTTATATTATCAAATTCAACTCAGTGTCAAATTTGTGATCCTTCTAAACCTTCAAATTGCAAATTTTCGTCGATTTAAGCCAAAACATTCTAAAAACATTCAAATACGAATTCAGGCATACGCATAAGTCTACAATCACCATACGAACCTATTGGAGCCATCAAACATGACACTGAGGTCATTTACTCAAAAGTCAAACTTTGGTCAACTCTTCAACTTAAAGCTTCCAAATAGAAAATTACTCTTCCGAATCAATCTGGAACTTCCCGCAAAACAAAACCAACTATGCACGCAAGTCGTAATGCATCATAAGAAGCTACTCAAGAACACAAACCACCAAAAGGAATGAAAATGCTCAAAACAACTGGTTGAGTGATTTCATTCTCCCCCACTTAAGAATACGTTTTTCCTTAAACGTGCCATGAGTCGTTCCAAAGCCATCAAATCACTATGTAAAATTACCATACACATACCCGTGGGTAATCCTATGTCATCCCAATCCATATAAGTCCGACTACCCAACCTAACTGAAGATACTTAATTCAACCTTAGTCCATAAATCTTGGAATCCAATTTCCAACATTCGAAATTTATCATAAGACCGATTCTCACATCTATACACTGTATACGTCTGAACAAGCTGTAACAAGCTATAACCATATCCCAAAATATTTTCACCTAATAAAACATGTAACTCAGATACTCTTAGCAATAACTTTCGATCACAATCGAGATACCCCGGCCAAGCAAGCATGTACAATTCCTTTTACCCAAACTCACCCATGAATAAAGAGAAGATATATTTCATTAATTAGACAATGAGAAGGTTACATGAACAATCCAAATTTCATTATCATTAGATTCATTTAAGATTTTTCCAAAATATTACAGTACACGTTCATAGTTTAGAAGTGGAAACATATGATAGAAATACAACATTTCTATCAACACGTAAGCTACCTTTGCATCACGAAAACCCGGGTTCTAGGTAAAATTATTTTTGCGGGGCCTTACATTAACAAACCGGTACTGGCGACATACCTCATACCAAATAAAACCTAGTTCTGAACCTTCGTGCACTGCAAAGGATGAAACAATCATGTAGAAACTCATAACCACTCATTAGATCAACAAGTTGTGGACC
>MCJB01052393.1:2786-23685 GCA_002018475.1 Nicotiana obtusifolia | reverse complement strand
CCTCCCCATGTAGCAAACAGTAACAATTAGTAAAATAAATTCTCTCAACAAAAGCTATGCAAGGCACTTACCTCAAACAAGCCAAATTGATACTTTAGAAGTGGCATCCCATACGAATCGACCTCCGAATGGCTTGAAACTAGCCAAAAGCAACTCAAAAACATCAAATAATGCCATAGGAATTGAACCCAAACGATAAAGGTCGAATCTTTAATCAAATAATCAAGGTCAACCAAAATTTCAACCTGAGCCCGCCTCCCCAAAACCGAATAAAACTCATTAATTCCGATAACCCATTTGAATATGAGTCTAACTATACAAGTTTTATCCAAATCCGACTCTGTATCAAAGTTCAAAATTCAATTATTCACTTTAGAAAATTTTTGCCAAAATCTCCAAATTTCTCTTGTTAAATCCCATGTTTTGATGTTAAATCTAGTGATGAATTCATTTAAATCTCATAGATATGTTAGAATCACTTACCCCAAGCTTGTATATGAAGGTCTAGGTTGAACATTTCAGAATCGAGCTCAAGAGTTCTAAAGTAGTGAAGAATGAAACAAAAATCTAAAAATCCCTTTTATATACAAAATTTGATCTCCCACAGTGCTGATCGCACTTTTCCTAGTATGGTCCGCACTTCCAACATCACTCCCAATTGTGCGGCCGCAATCCAAGTTTTCTGGTCGCAATCCAGCATTGATTGCACTTGCAGTGTTCAGTATAATAACCTTAGCTTTCTGTACAAATGAATAAATAACAAACACTTCTATTTTTAGGAAATCAGACTCAAGGGACTACAATTTTCGCTTTTGGATCATCCCCAAATTCGTCATAGATTGATAGATATAAGCTCCCGAAGTCGGACCAACGAACTTGCATATTTCCTATTGCGGCCCTCAGTGCGGTCCGCAGTTTAGGCATTGCCTCCGCACTTGGGGTTTTGAGGCCGCACATGAGACTTTGCCTCGGCACTCCAAGAGTGCCCCCAGCACCCTAAAAAGTGCCCTCTGCACTTCAACAACTCTAGAAAATCATCAAAGTGCCAAAATGCCCAACTCATTCAAAATTCACCTGAACTCTCGAGACCCCGTCCGATCGTCCCAACAAGTCTGTAAGCACTATCCGCACCTATCCAACGTCTCAAAACACATACGAAATCATCACCTCAAAGGATCAAAGACCAAACCACATGTTAAACTCTCTTAAGTCCATAAACTTCTAAACTTACAACCAACTGTCCAATTCATGTCTAACCAACTCGGATCACAATCAACTTTTGCACAAAAATTTTAAATGACAAAACTAATATATTTCAACTTTTGAAACAATAATCCGAACCCAATATCGTCAAATTCAAATCCCGGTCAAACTTATGAACCTTCTAAACCTTCAAATTGCTAACTTTTGCCAATTCAAGCCAAAACATTCTAGAAATTTCCCAATAGGAATCCGGGCATACGCGCAAATCTAAAATCACCATACGTATTGGAACCATCAAAATACGAATCCGAGGTCGTTTACTCAAAAGTCAAACCTTGAATAACTCTTCAACTTAAAGCTTCCAAATAGAGAATTACTCTTCCAAATTACTCTCGAACTTTCCGAAAATCAAAACCAACCATGCACGCAAGTCGTAATACATCGTATGAAGCTATTCAAGACAACAAACCACCAAAGAGAATGCCAATGCTCAAAACGACTTCTCGGATCGTTACAAAAGGTAATTAAAATTGATTGAAAACTAGTTAAAGTTGCTTACCAATGAATTTGAGAAGAAAATCCTCTTCAAAGATCGCTTCTAAAGAGCTTAGGGTTGAAAAATGGTGTACAATAAATTAAGTCCCGATTTTCTCAATTTTTACCCAGCTGCAGGTATCGTAATTGCGGATTCTTACCGTGGTCAACTCAAACGTCATTTTAAGTCAAAAATCACGTTTCGTCAAATTTCATACAAAAACTTTTCGAAAGATTATACGGACTACGCACTCAAGTCATATAACTACAAATAAAGCTATGAGAGGTGTCAGAATACAAAAGTTAAGGCTCGTAATCAAACGATCTATCGAGTCGTTACATTAAAAGTCCTTAAGGATATCACGTAAAAGTCAATTAGGACATTGCGTGAAAGTCCTAAGGACGTTGGTGGCATCTTCCCATTTAAAATGGGATTACAAATTTTCCTTAATTATTCCATGAAGTTTATTTGGAATTAAACTTCTAACCAAAATAAATAATTACCTTAATCAAATAGGAAAAGAGTGTATAGGTGATGATATATGAAGGATGATGGACGAATGATGTTGTAGTAATCTTGAGAAAAAAAATCACTTTGTGAAAGTAAGAGTGAATTACAAAGCTAGGAGAGAAAATACTATTACAAGAAAATTATTTTTTATTCTTCTACCTTTGAGTTAGATTTTTGAGAAAATTTCAACATAATATTTTATTCAATTTTTTCGCGGGTTTTATTGATCAAAGAGTTGATAGCAAGGATTGGTCTCGATGTGGACACACATAGAATCTTCGCATTATCGAAGAAATTTTTCTAACGAGATTCTCTTTACCAAGTACGTCTTAGATTCGATCTTTGACATGTAAATAAATTTTAAACACGAAAAGATCTTCCTGTGATTGTTATTATCTTTCGTTACGTGTTAGCGCATTTTTTTTATTGAGTCTTTTTTATTCTTTTTTTTTTTTGTATATAGAATTGTTTGCCAGAGATCTTGCTAGATAAAAGAGAATATATTTGGGTGGTAATTTCAAGTATAACAAGCAGGTAATTTATTGAGTTCGGCTAAACTTACCCTACAAAGGGGTTATTCTTATGGGCCGGGTAGTGTATTTGTAGTTAACGACATTTATTTAGTCCAAAATTATATTTAAATGGTGAGATGGCATTTGAATCAAGTTTGGTGTAAATTCTTTTAGTTCTCAGGCTTGCCACGTAAGATTTTGAAGCATTAACTTGCCCTATTTTCGGCCAAAATGATTTTTAAGTATTACTCTTTTACTGTTAAGTTTGCTGATTTTTGTATTTGTCATTAAGCTATAAATTCGATGCTAATTTATGTAATTAACTCTACATTTAAGTTCCTAATCCACGAGACAATAACAATAAAAAAGGGCTGGCAACAAATGTAAAGATACTAAAAAGAAGAGGAGAAAAGTCATATTTTTGCAGTCAGTATTGATTTTGAAGTTCGACGCATGGCTTTGTATGCAAGCGGGACGAGAGTATTTTGCTTAATTGCTATGCATGTCGGGAATATCCTCGATTGGATTTTCATTAACTTAAATATTTCGGCTTTACGAATGAGTTAATCAGATTTATCGGTGATATTAGAGCTGTTGACAGACATAATAATAGACTCCTCATGTATATCATATTAGGCCTAAAACCACTTCATGAACTGTTTTATCATTAAGCCCTTGTTTGTCATGATTATAAGAGAGCGGCAGAAGTAAGCCAATAAATAAACACTACTTACCAATAATTAGTCATTAAGTCATGCTATCTAAAATAGCTAGAAAAGATTACCAATAATACACAACATTCAAAATAGCCTAGGCGAAAAAAAAGTTTTTTCCCAATGGGTAATTTGAAATTAGTTGAAAACGCTTAAATAAGATAATATATAAAATTTGAGGGAGACCAGAGGTGATTTGCACCGGTTTGAAGTCAAAATTTGTTATACATAATAAAAAATATTTAAATGACTTAAGCAGAAAAAGTACTTTTGAATGTTTATGGTTAAAGTTCGTTGAAAACACATAAATGAGATAAATATACAAAATTTAAGGAAGATTAGAGTTGATTTAGATAATTTGGAGTCAAAATTCATAGTTAAAATCGAGTTTTAAAATTTCTCCCTGACATAAATCTCACATATAGGTATAAATGGATATACAGGAGATGCATATTGGATACACAAGGATACACATCTGATCATATTCCATGTTCATCTTCTACTTCGACTTTGGCTCAAAATTTAATTCAAATCACCTTAAGTATTCCAAATAATTCCAACAACACTCACTCGAAAATAAATTCCTATTTCGAAAACTCAAAATTTTAAATTCAAACTTAAGCGAACTTTAATGGCTTTTAATCCAAGCAACCAAATAATGTTCTATGCACGAAAGGAAGATAGAATTGTTTACAGCTTGTAATTAAATCCAAACTGTTGTAATTAATTTGTTGCTATTTGAAATCACTGAGCTTTTAAACAAATAAAAAAATCAACAATTACGAAAGATACTTCTTGAGAAGAAACTGACGCAGAAAGTACCCAAATTAGCTAGTTTTTAGTGATATTTTGATATAGTTTAGGAGAATAGAAACAAGCTTAGTCATCTTGTAAGAGAGAGAGAACAAATAGAAACCGAGAAGAGAATGAGGCTAATTTTGTACTAGGATACTTTATTTATAGAACCACTTATATAGCCGTTTTTAGGATCCCTATTTAAGATTAACCATATTATGAAGTTTATAAAATTCAGTTGCCTCAAATTAACTTTGGACCGCTGGGTTTGATTTTTTTAACTGCAGATTTGAAGTTGACTCCAAGGACTAAAGAAGAAAAAGAAGAAGAAGCATAAGCGATATGAAATGTGTCAAAATAGACTAAGTTTTAGATATTGGATATCTTGTAAATAGGGATACCGCTTTATTTGGTTGTGTTTTTACTTTTGGAATAAATAATATCATTATAGTTTTATGCTGAAATCTTGCATAATTTTATGCCACATCAATGTGAGATAACTATTAAAAAGATGACGAAATTGCCCTTCTGCCAAATTCCTTTTCAGAGAATTATTAAGAAGGTCAATGTTAAATTTGACAATAATAGTTTTTTTTAAAATTTAAAATCAAATACAAATCTGAGATATATACCGCGTATTTTATTTTAATGTAATGAAGCAAGCAAGTTATAAGTATTAAATAATTAATGCGTATCAGATTGAATACAACAAGAACACAAGAAAAGTAAGAGAAAAACTATGAAGAAGAAAAGATAAAAATTTGGCTAAGGAATATTCTCATTCATTAATTTCAGAATGAGTCATTTAAAAGGATAAATAGTTAGAGGCAGGTGTCCTTTCTAGTACTATCTAGCCAGATGTCCTATGCAGAAATAACAACCTTGCATGGATCGAATCTGTCCACTATGCCAAATGCCAGTGGGCTTAACTGAAAGAAAGCAAAGCATAAACTTCAAAACATATGAGACTAAAGTGTCACTTGCTAAAGGTTTGTCCTTCCCTCTTTTTAACTGTTATCAATAACGATCAAGTGCAACCCTCAAAGCTAGGAGTCTCATTCACGCAAGCAGCAACTACACCTTCATTCTTTAGCTCCAACTCAGTTTGCATCATTTCTCCTTCCTTAAATGAAAATCTAATCCTTAAGGCATTATAATCTTTCAGGTGCAACGATCAGCAGGCATTTAGTTCCATTGCACAAGTGCTTGAGCTATAGCCTTGTTCCCCCTTTTTATCATCCTCTTGTCCATTATAAATTTAGGATTAGGACAATATGGACTAGTGAGCTCTAAGACAAGTGATGATCGACAACATCAGGTAACATGTAGCATGGTTTGAGGAGGAAAACATGAAAAGTAGGACGTAGAGTGACTCGAGAAGGGAGAGTTGATGACGTCCAAATCCACTACTAAAAAGTAAATAGATACGGTCGCATGCAATATAATTTACCCAACTATGAGTCGGGGTCGAATCCCACAGAAAGCAATACGTAGGCGATTAGGCGTGTAAGAGAATTGTCACTTATTATGTAAGCCAAACACTTAGAAAGGTTTTGTGAAAATATTTATAACTAATTGCGAAAATGTAAACTAACCTAGAAAGCAAGTAAAATGATCAATAGCTACAAGCATGGATGCATTGGGAATTACACTCAAGTAACGATCCAATGTATTTCACGATTTTACAAATATAAGCGAGTTTATGTTAGTTAGCCTCGGGTAATAATTCTATATTAGCTTCTTCCGAAGACTAACAAGACTTCCTAATTGAATTATTCTTAAAACAATTAAGAGATTAAGCACATCCCAATATTGCTACAAGTAGTTCAATCGTATCCCTAGGTAGAATCTATAAAGTGAGGGTTAACGCCTCAAGTTCTTGTTTATTAATTTTTTCCAACCCCAAATTATCTTTTCAAAATCAATTCAAAGTTAATGGGCGGGTTCTAGGGTTAGCTAATCCCTTTGGAAACATTAAGGAATAAGAATAATTAAAGAAACAATAACTCACTTCATAATAAATAAAAATTGTTCAATACATAAGCACAACAAGATATTTAATCCACACTTTAAATATGAATATTCCCATGAACAGGATTCAAGTGTTGGACAAAATACTACACACTTAGCTATACAATACAAAACAAGGAAATGAAGAAATAAACATAAATGGGTAAGAAATTCTCAACCGAAAGCTTCGAATCTTCAAGACCCAATTGTGTGTGCAAGAACCCTAGCTCCAAAACTTGTGTTCTCTAATCAAGAGACTGAAAATAAGCCAAACATAAGTTACAAATGAGCTAGGTCGTGTATTAAAGAGATTGGAAAAATGTGAAATTACATAAGTGCCCAGAATTGAAGCACGATACTCGCATTTGCGAAGTGAGGATCGCAATTGCGAACAATAGCATTACTGTTGATCCTTGCATTTGCGGTCTCAAAGTTCGCATTTGCGAATTTAAGCACTGTGCACCTGGTTTTGCATTTGCGAAAGGTTGACTTGTCTAGTTGACTTCATATTTGTGATTCCTCCATCGCAATTGGCGACTTCTACTACCTTTACTGACACTTCGCATTTGCGGTCTCAAAGTTCGCATTTGCGAATTTATTGTGCACTTGGTTTTGCATTTGCGAAGGTTGATTTGTCTAGTTGACTTCACATTTGTGATTCCTCCGTCGCAATTGCGACTTCTGCTATCTTTACTGACACTTTGCATTTGCCAAGTTGATGTCGCAATTGCGACATCTGAGGCCATTTTCCAGATTTCTTCTTTTCAACTTCTTTTTGACTCGTTTTCACATGGTTTCTTTATGATCACTTCTAAATCACATAGAATGTGTAAAATAGAAGTAAAAGACATTAAACACACGATTTTATCAATCAAACATAGGAAAAATCTAAGCTTAAAGACGAGATAAGTTGGTAAAATACCAACTTATCAAGAGTCAACTTGTAAGCTATCGGACCAATTCTCCACAACACTTGGTATGGTCCATAATATTTTGCGGACAGCTTTGTTGAACTGAGTGGAAGAGAGTGAAAATTGATTATAAGGTTGTTTTTTAAATAAATCCAATCACCCTCTTGAAATTCCCTATAAGATCTGTGAATGTTGGCCAGAGATACCACCTTTCGTTGAGCTTTGGCTAGATAAAACTTCAACATTTGTGCTTTGAGTTCCCTAGTGATCAAGCTTCTGTTCATTTGTTCAACTGCAGATTCTCCAGGCAAATAAGGAAGGTGAATTGGAGGAATCTGAACATACAGAGCCTCATAGGGTGAAGTTTGGATCGCAGAATGGTGTGTGGTATTGTACCACCACTCAGCTAAAAGCAAGAACATAGACCAATCCCGAGGTGAATCTGTACAATAGCACCTTAGGTGAGTTCTAGGCACCTATTGAAGACTTCAGTTTGTCCATCTGACTGATGATGGTATGTTGTAGAAGTGCTCAATGTTACACCATGTACTGAAAATGGTTTCTTCCAGATTTTGCTCACAAACACATGATCCTTCTCTAACTATGTTGTCTGGCATCCCATGTAATTTGTAAATATTGTCAAGGAAGACTTGGTTAACATGTCCACCACCACCCAAATCACTGACTTCCCTTTAAATTTATGTAGAACCTCTATAAAATCCATGCTAATGCTAGACCATGAAGCACTAGGAACTTCCAACGGCTGCAGCATTCCCGGATATGAGGAGTTGTCATGCTTACTTCTTTGTTTGACATAAGTATTTATGTCCTCCTTCCTGCAAGTATTTTTAATCCCTTAGTGTCCTCTATTTGGGTAATCTTGCCAAATCTGAATAATCTCCTTCCGTAGAGAAGGGTCATTTTCCACCATTAGCTTACCATTCTTCCTTAGTTGCTGATTATAGAATGTGTAGTTATGGTATTCACCACTTTGAGCCTTGATCTCCTTAATTAGTCCTAAAGTTCCCCATCCTGCTCCCAGCTCTTTGCTATAGCCTAGAACAATGTCACATCAGCTGAATTTACATGAATTGCAGTTGGTTCCCCTGAAGGTAGCCTAGAAAGAGAATCAGCAATCTTGTTTTCCTTTTCCTTTTTGTACTCTCTCAAAATCAAACTGCATGATCTTGGTTATCCATTTAACTTGAGTTCCTGTGTCTAACTGCTGGTCGAGCAGGTACTTAAGTATTCTCTGATCAGTCCTGACTAAGAAACGTCTCCCCCTCAGGTACTGTGACCATTTAGTTATTGACAACACCAAAGCTAGTAGCACCTTATCATAGACAGACAAGGACTGATTTTTAGGAGATAATCCCTTGTTGATATAAGATATAGGGTGACCCAGCTGCAGTAAACCTACTCGATTCCAACATCACTTGTATCAGTTTCTACTACAAATTGGTGGTCACTGCTAGGGAGTGCTAACACAGGTGCACCAATCAATGCTTTCTTTAGTTCTTCAAAGGCTATCGTTTCTTTTTCATTTCACAGGAACCCATATTTTTTCAGTAGATCAGTTAATAGCTTACTGATTATTCCATATCTTTTGATGAACCTCCAATGGTATCCAGCCAAACTCAAAAATCTCCTCAATTGTCTAACATTGGTGGGAATAGGCCACTCCTGCACAATTATAATTTTCTTGGGATCAGTAGCCACTCCTTCTGCAGATATAAAATGCTCAGGTATTCAATCTTCTCAAAAGCAAAAGAGCATTTGGATTTCTTGATTAACAACTTGTGCTTCAGCAGTAAGACAAAAGTTAACCTAAAGTGTTGTAAGTGCTTCTCCATATCTCTGCTAAACACTAAAGTAATATAAAAAAAAAAAGACAAGGATAAACTTCCTTAAATATTTATAGAAAACATGGTTCATGAGGCCTTGAAAACTGGAAGGAGCATTAGTAAGTCCAAAAGGCATCACCAAATACTCATAGCATCTAGCATGAGTTTTGAAAGCTATTTTGATCGCATCTGCAGGGTCCATCCTAATTTGATGATAACCAGATCTCAGATCCAGCTTGGAATACACTTTTGAACCTCCTAATTCTTCCAATTGCTTTCCTATAATAGATATAGAGAATTTATCCTTTATAGTATCCTTGTTCAAAGCTTTATAGTCCATTCACAGCCTCCATGATCCATAATTTTCCCCAATCAATACCACTAGTGATGTAGAGGGACTGGAACTGGGCTGCACAATCCATTGACTTAGCATTTCTTGAACCAATTCATCAATAATATCTTGTTGCACTGACGAATACATCTAAGGCCTGATATTGACTGGTTACTGCCTGCTTCTAAGGGTATTTTGTGATCAAATTGACCCCTGGAGGGTGGTAGTTCTTTTGGTTCGTCAAAGAGCATGTGATACTCCTGGATCACTTGTTGAACTACTGGCTGCAACTCCATACCTTGGACCATTCCCACTTCTTCTTACTCCTCCATAGGTAGAACCCTTAACATAAACAATTGAGCATCACCTCTTGCCATTTTATCCAAAGCCGTGGCATCAACAGTTTTCAGCTTAGTAGTGCCTCCTTGCAGCCTATGTTTCTTACCATTAAAGAAGAACTCCATAGTAATTAAAAGTTCATCTTAATGTCCCTTAGAGGTAACAACCACTGCACTCCAAGTACCATATCACAAGTTCCCAAAGGTAACAATAGGAAGTCACCTCGGAAAGCAGTTCTTTGCAACAACTATGTGAGATTCCTACATATGCTATTAACCTGAACAACACTTCTATCTATCTACAACACTGATAGATTGAGGGACTATTGTTTGGACTGTGAACCCAAACCTTTTGGCCAAAGTGGTGTCAATAAAATTGTGAGTACTACTAGTGTCAATCAACACATTTACGTGTCCCTTCCCTAAGTAACTTGTGACTCTCAAAGTCTGGAAACCAGTTACCCCAATCAAAGCATTCAAAAGCGATATCAACTGGTTCCTGCTCGCCCAATTTCACAAACTCATGTACATGTTCTTCCACTTCTCCTTCTTTACTCCTTCTACTTCTAGGAAATATAGTTTTTGGTCACCAGATTTTGTGCTCTCTTGAACTTTCTCCAACTCTAACATATATAGCTATTTTTTAGCCATACATTTATGCCCTGGGAAAACTTTTCATCACTAAAATAACAAAGGCCCTTGAGCCTTTTCTCATTTATTTATGCAGTAGTCAACTTCTTCCCTTTAACTTTGTTCTATTGGGTATTAGGTTCAAAGATCCTGAAAAGGGTTTTGGAGATCTATAAATCACTATAAAGATGGATCTGGATGTAGAAGCAGTGCCGTGGAAAGGGATGGGTATATGAAATTGTGTTAGGCATTATATGAAGATTCCGGGAGTCTAGCTAGATAGTAGTCTTGGGGTAAAGATATGGGTCTGTGAGACTTTACATTGTCCTTATACCTAGCTTTAAGTCAAACAATAAACAAGCTTATTGCATAATTAGTGGAAAGAGTCAGCCTATTCATAGCCCTGTCAAACTGACCTTGATATTCCCTCATAGTCCCTATCCGGTAAAGCAGTTTAACTTCAGCCATCGAGTCATCAAATTCTGCCCATCAGTTCATACAAGTATTCATCCTAGCTGGGATAGATCAAATGAGTTCTACTATGCATATATGTTTGATGCCATTCTGGCCAAATGAGTTCTACTTTTAGAAAATATAGCTGTTGGTCACCAGATTTTGTACCGTCTTCCTCCATCTCTAGCATATATAGTTGTTTGTTAGCCCTACATTTATGGCCTGGGAAGAACTTTTCATTATAAAAATAACAAAGGCCCTTAACCTTTTCTCATTTATTTTGTAGTTGTCAACTTCTACCCTTCAGCTTTGTTGCACTAGGTATTAGGTTCTGAGATTCTGAAAAAGGGTTTTGGAGCTGTATAGAGGACTATAGAGGTGGATCTAGATGTAGAAGCAGAGCTGTAGAAAGGGGATGGTTTTATGAATTTTTGTTAACCGTTATATGAAAATTCCTGGAGACTAGCTAGATAGTAAGCTTGAGGGTAAAAATATGGGTCTGTGGGACTTCATATTGATCTTATACTCAGGTTAAAGTCCAGCAATAAGCAAGTTTATTACATAATTAGTGGAAAAAGTCAGCCAATTCATAACCTTATCAAACTGATCTCGACATTCCCTCACAGTCCCTATTTGGTAAAGCAGTTTAACTTCAGCAATAGAGTCACCAAATTCTTCCCCAAAGCTATTTATCAGTGCGTAAAAGTATTCATCCCAATTGGTATAGGACAAATGAGTTCTACTAAACATATATTCCTGATGCCATTCAATAGCAACTCCATCAAAGTGTATAGAAGCTACTTTAATTTTTTGAGAAAAGGGAATTTCATCTAAAAATAAAAATTGCTTAATCTTATACTGCAAGTTCTAAGCTCCTAACTATCAAAACGCGGAAATCCAAATCTACCCAAGCGAGAAAGCATACCATATGATGGTGCTCCTGGTGAACCACCAGAGGCCTGAGCTCCTCCAGAATATGGTAAACCAGATGGTGTTTCAGCTCCCATAGCGACATCAGGATTTGGATTGTGAGTACCTCCTCCTACAGTTGTTGCTTTCACCCAATCCAAAAAGCCCAGTGGTAGGTGAATATGTCTCGGCTGTTGTTGGATATGTCATATTTTTTCCTTGGGTAGTTGTTTCTATGTAGATTCACTTGATTCCTTCGACTCACTAAGAGATTTGTCCCTGTTTTCTTCCATCTGATTCTATCGCACTGTAATGTTAGCTATCTCTGCTAATAGTCTCTCTACTATATCAACAATCTTTTTGACATCTATGGACATCACCCACAGTGTCAGAATGCAAGCTCTGATACGAAATGATGCATATAAGATTGAATATAACAAGAACACAAGAAAAGTAAGAGAAAAACTATGAAGAAGAAAAGATAAAAATTAGGCTAAGGAATATTTTCATTGATTGATTTCATAATGAGTCATTTACAAGGATAAATAGATACGGACATATGTCCTTCCTAGTATTATTCTACCCAGTCGCTGTCCTATGTAGAAATAAAAATCTTGCATGAATCGAATCTGTCCACTATGCCAAATGCCACTAGGCTTAACTGAAAGAAAGCAAAACATAAAGTTAAAAATTTCATATGGGACTAGAATGTCACTTGCTAAAAGTCTGTGCTTCCCTCTTTTTAAGTTTTATCAACAGTCAAGTGCAACCCTTAAAGCTGGGAATCTCATTCGCGCAAGCAGCAGCTACACCATCATTCTTTTGTTCCAACTCAATTTGCATCAATAATATAAAATTATTAGTTCAACAATACAATCCTGCATTATAATTTTAACATAATATTATCAGAAAATCACAGAACCTTAAATAACAATGTAGGACAGTTGAAGACCTATAAAGCCGACAGAAGGGCCTATAGGCCATGACTTTTCAAGTAGTATAAAAGAAAGATTAGGTTCCTTATCCACTCATTGTTCGGTTGCCAAATAAAATTTTCACTTAGTGATAGAGTAGAATGAGAGGAACACTTCCAGCCTTTTTGGAGAGAATCTTTGCTGCTCAAAAGAGCTTCTCAAATTAATTAGTCAAAAATAAACTATTTCTCACACAAAAATAATTTTTTGAAAAGTATTTCTCAAAATAAATCAATTTTAGAATCTTGGCCAAACATACTATTAATTTCTCATTGGGCGTGCTTGCACATGTATGTACTCGAAATTATTATATATATCGGAAAAGGGCCACAGATATATACCTCTTTTGACTGTGTAAAAATATCCTTCGTTTCATTATCTGGCCTTTAGTGTCCTTTTCGTCACAGTTCTTAACACAAATACCCTTATTTTAAATGGTGAACCACGTGTCGCCTTTGGAATGCCTCAATCTCCCCAAACAAAAATATCCATATCTTTCCTAAACCTCCCCGTAACCTTTCCAATACCCTTCAATTAATCACTCATAGACAAATAATATTCCATTCCCAAACTTACCAACTATTGATCGAAAAGATGCTTCTTTTCTCTCACTGCAATGTCAGTTTGTTAGTAATGCACGAGGCTTTTCAAGTAAAATCTTTGTCTGGTTATGTCTTTTTGTCTTAGATCATTTATTTCTTTCAACATTTTTGGGTTAGTGATATCATTTTTAAACAAGTATCAGTAGAGTCTAGGGTTTTTGGATAATCTTTCAAATGGAAATTTCTCTGCTTGGATGTGTGTATTCCTAATATATTTTGTTGGTTGTTGTGTCGCTTTGGTGTTTAATTTGTATGCATGTGCTTTTAACATGTGGTCCCGAAATGGTGGTTAGAGTTTGCTGCATTTCGGCATTTGTTTATTGTTCTGGCACCTATATGTTAAAGAATTATTTCATAAGTGGGAATATGGATCTTTGTTCCCTTATGCATATTGTTTGTCAACAAGTATCTGATTTATGTCGGTTTGTGTGTGAAGATATGGTTCCCTTTCAGATTTTTAATCTGCACCATTCATAAATGTGGTACCATGTTGGTTTATTTATTCTCAAGTAGTTGTATGTATCTTTATGGAGGGGGTTCCTTGTTGGTTTATTTATTCTTGTGGTCCCTATTTTCAGTTATTTTATTTTCTAATCTACTTTTCTCTTATTATTATTATCCAGATTATTAATATTATTTACTTAATTATTTTTAGGCTATTAAAATGGTTAATATTGACTTAAGGTTCAATCATTATGGTGAGTGGATTTATCTGTTCTACAACAAGAAACTAGTTCATTTGTGGACAGGGTATGATCCTGATATACTATCCTTTAAGGACATAGTTGATGAGTTTATTTCTGAGTTAAGTTTATAGGTGTTCAATACTTGATTGTAACTGGTTCTTCTAGAACTTATTATGAAATAGTAGGGGATGATGGTATTAGGAAGTTACTGTCTCTTGTATCTGGTGAATATTCTATAATTAATATTTTCATTGTAGATGAATGTGAGGTAGCTATTGATGTTTCAAATATATCACATAATGTTGAATCTTTTTTTTACCTAAAATTAATGAAGTTGGAACAAATTGTAGTGAGGGTGAGAGTGCGCCTGAACATGTGGATGATTCTGAAGAGTATGATTCTGAAGAATTAAAGTCAATTGTTGCACAAAGAAAAAAGATTTGCTTGAAGGTTTGCATGACTTCAAAGAGTTAGTGAAGGAGATTGACTTTCAAAAACAAACGAAAAGTAAGAAAATAAATTAAACTTTATTCACTGAGTACCCAGAAGGAGTTAAGGGTAATAAAAGTGACAGGCATATATTGAGGTATGAATATGCTTATGGTGTGTGCTCATTTGTATGTCATATTCCTGGGGATGGGAAAAGTCTTGGTGTTAGAATTAAAACCTTAAGGCCTCATGATGATTGTGGGCCAGCATTTTATAATATTATGATAGACTACACCATCACATCTCGCTATTTCAAGGGAGAGTAACAAGATAATCTAAAAATAAAGGTTAAAGAAATGAGAGCTAATTTGAAAAGGATTTTTGACTTAAATTCCAGTCAAGCAAAGTGCAAGAGAGCTAAAAGGATGGTCCTTGAAATATTAGAAGTGAGCTTTAATGATGGTTACAACAAACTGGAAGATTATGTCAATAAATTCAGGGAATCCAATCTAGGCTATGGTGTTGTTATTAATCTATCTAAAGAGACACTTTCACAGGAATTTTTTTTATGATGTACATCTGCTTCAATGCACTAAAGTTGGGGTTTTAAGCAAGGTTTAAGGCCCTTTATTGGGTTAGGTGGTACTTTTCTTAAACGAAAAGCTAAGGGACAATTCTTAATTGTAGTTAGTCAGGACAATATGAACCACTTCTATCTTTTAGCTTGGACAGTTGTGGATAAGAACACTAAGAGGACTTGAAACTGGTTCTTGGAGCTTCTTCACCGTTCATTGGAACTCCAAAATAGGGAAGGTATAACCTTCATGTCAGACATGCAGAAGGTATGAGATTTCAGTTGTATATTTACTTTTTTCTCTTTGCTGAATTTATCATTGAATTCTTTAATATTTCAGATATTTTGTCTTTTATTTGTAGGGACTGATTGATGCTATAAAGACTATCCTCCCTGAAGCACATCATAGGTTTTGTGTAAAACACATTGAATCGAACAGGTACAGAAGATGGAGTAAAGGTAAACTGAAAAAGTTATTATGGTAGTGTGCATGGTCAATTTATGAAGAAGAGTTCAAAAACAAACTAAAGAACTTAGACAATTTAGATACATCGTTGATGAATTATCCTCCCCCAAAATTGGTGTAGAGCCTATCTTGACATAGTATGCAAGAATCAAGCAGTTGACAACAATCCAACAGAATCTTTCAATTCTTGAATACTAAAAGTAAGGTACAAGCTAATCATTGCGATGTTGGAAACTATTAAGGTCAAAGTAATGAATATGTCGAGAGAACATGAGGAGTCAGTTGTGAAATGGACTGGTGAATTCAACCCTCAATTCATGAAGTTGTATAATGAGTACTTGAAGATAGCACATATCAATTGTAAGGTTTAAAGCAATGAGGATAATGAATATGAGGTATCAAAGGGATTTCACAAACACATTGTCAATCCAATAATAAAGAGGTGCACTTGCAGGGACATGAGACCTTACTGGCATGAAATTAAGGCCTTCCAATATAAGAATCTTGACACTTTGATTGAAATGCAGTGGTATCATATCAACTAGGCATTTCTACTAATATACAAGCATAAGTTGCAATCTGTGAAGGGAGAAACTTTTTGAAAAATAAACCCTTCTCAAGCAATGGCGCTACCAGAAATGGTCAAACTTGCTGGTAGGCCTAAGGTGAAGAGAGATAGAAAAAAAGATGAGGCTATTAAAAGGCAATGGGAATAGTTTATTATAAGGAAAGGTAAAGTAATATATGACAATTGTGGACAGCCAAATTATAACATTAGGAGTAGTGACAAAGTAATTACTTCTTATACTAAATTATAGTTTTTATGCTTTACCATTTATCATCTAATTGATTTGTTATGTGGCAGCCAAGACGATAAAAAGTGGCCCCCAAATGAAAGGAGAAGCATGCTAGAAGGGGTTTAATTGATGAAGACACAAAAAATCAAACCAGCATTGATACATTCATGTCCACACAAATTTCAGACTTTGAGGAAGAAGAAGACCCTATTTTAAGGTCTGAGGTTGTCTCACAAACCCTCACTAGACTTCAAAAGAGGCAGTAACAAACAATACCAACTGCAACAAGGGAAATCAACTTCAGACCAATAGATCTTTCTTACTCACCAAATAACTTAACTTGGAAGAGAAAAGTTGTTATGACTACAAATCAGTTGGAAATGGAATGCCAAAAAAAGAGAAGCAAGTTGAAGCCAAGAAAGGGACAATATCAGTAGTGTTTCTGAAAAACTATCAGTAGTATTTTGATGATGTCATTACTGCTTAGAACAATACTCTTATTTTGGTGATTTGGTGATGTAATTACTGCTTATTAACGCTACTACTAAATATTTGGATGCCACATAATGATTCAAGTTATGTAAGTTTTTGGTGATGGTATAGTGTGGTATTCAAATATCTATTTTAAATGTAACTACTACTCAGATTTAAGTAGTATTAATCTTCAGTTACTTTGTGTAATTCAATAATTACTTAACTGAATCAAGTTATTTTGTGTTTGTGTGTGTTGATTCAATAGCTGCAACCAAGGAGTCAATATCCAGTTATTTTATATTAGTTTTTGACTTATTTAATGCTGAAGCGACCAATTCAATAGAGATCAATAGCCAAGGATATCTCTGTATTTTTATCGCTATTAGAGATTAAATTTTGCAGTCATTTGATGCTGAAGTTGTGATGTAAAGTATTGCTAAAGAAGACTGAAAAAATAGAGCAAACTTTACTAATGATAAAAAAGGCTAACACATGAACAACAGAACACACCATATTAAACAGAAAAATTGACTACAAAATCAGTTTTATCCGGTCAAAATAAAATATTACACAAAAAGATACAACAAAATTAAGATAATACATCAATTCATCAATTGCGAAACAACAAATCCAACTAACAAAGTATATGAAATCATAATCAGCATCTTCATTTTCACCACTTTCTTCTAATTCCCTTGATTTGTTGACTTGATAGTTATTCATGCTTTTCAAAGCATCAACTTTTTGCTTCCAATTATCTCTTTCTATCTTAACCGCATCCAAGGAGGTCTTCAAAGTATGGATTTTAAATGATGTTGCCTCCAATTTAGTTTTTAAACTAATAATTACCACTCACGCTCTATCCGGCAGCACAGCATTGTGCCACTCCCAGTAACCATAAGAATCTAATTGTCCAACCAAATCCCAAAAAAAAACTCGCATTACCGACCATTATATAACGAGAAAAAGCTACAAATTAGAAAAAAAACAAAATTAAGAATAATTAAAAAAATATGACTTACCTCAGGTTTTAGACACATGTAATGTCTCCTTCCAGGATTATCAATGCTTTTAGAGGCGAAAAACTTGACAATTTCACTGTAATAACATATCTTCTTCGATGCACAATTTTTTTTCCGACATTATACAATTTTTAATGGTTAGATAACTATGAAACCTAGAAGAAATAAGGTGAGAATAACCTTAAGGTTCAAAGAATCGCGACGGAAGAACCAAGAAGTTCATTTTTGGAGGAACCCTAGAGAAAAAAGCTACCAGACGAGATTTTAGGTTCAGACAGGATTTTCGTCTGAAAATGGAATATTATTTGTCAGTGGGTTTGATTAAGTGAAAATTATTGAGTCGAATAATGGGACAGTTTAGGGAAGATATGAGTCTTCTTTCTTTTTTTTGTTTGGGGTGGTTCAGGTATTCTAGAGGCAACACATGGTTCGTCATTTAAAATAAGGGTATTTATGTTAGAAACTGTGACAGTAGAGACACCAAAGGCCAAATAAGGAAACGAAGGGTACTTTTACACAATATAGCCCTTTTCCGTATATATATTGAAATAAGGTAAGTGCGAGTGATGCATTGATGTACTAAACAACTTCAGAGGTACACCACACATGATCTTGCTTTTGTGGAGTTATTGATCTTAGATATGTATGCCTTTTATTACATTGTATGTTATTTATTTATATAAAATAAAATCACAATCTAAACGGAGTTGTAGGCGCAATTTTAGAGTTTATAGTGTCGCTCATCAACCAGTACAATTCTGAGCAGATCCTACTCCTTTCCATTTTCCAAAGTTCTTACTTAGATAGATAACATGTGTCCTATATTGGTATTAATGGTTTAAATATAATTAACAAAACTAGGTCTTACACATGGTTAATAATGAATATTTCCATATTTCAACAGCTAAAATTAAGACATTATTTTTAAATCTATCAAAGTTCACCGTCTATTGGTGGTTCCTGTGCACACAAACTGAAACAGCGGGTACTATACTCACAAAATTGCTACTGTACTTCTTTCATAAAAGAGTCCCTGTTTTAATTTGGGAAAACCAAATTCAAGAATCAAGATCGACTCTACAGGGGTGTGTTTGTGGGGTATTCAGACATTTTATTTTTAAACCTTTAATTTTTCAATAGCTTTTTTTGCGAGCCAAAAATACTTTCTTTGCAAAAAAAATCTCTGAAAAAAGATTTTTTCGAACAACTTTACAAAACGCCAGAAGATAATTTAGAAAAGAAAATTAGATTTGCGTCGTCATTGCTGACTCACGGATCCAATGATCCGGGTCACAAGAACAGATTGGGTGCCCAACTTTCGCACGTTAAGGACCTTTTCTCGTGTGAATTTATCAAATTCATCACTCTTTTCACTTTTCTGAAAAAAATCAGTTACTCCAACGTTAATGGCGATCGCAGAAGGCGCCACCAAAACCGATTCGCGGTTTATCTTCACGTATGGAACCCTAAAGCACGGATTCCCCAACCATTTCCTGATGGAAAATCTGATCGGCGCCGGCGACGTCGTTTTTGTCGGCGAGTACACGACAGTGGAGACCTTCCCGCTCGTCTGCGGGCCCTACGGGATCCCGTACCTGATCAACATACCCGGGTCGGGTAACCGGGTCCGGGGCGAGGTCTACGAGGTGAATGTCAGTGGGCTTGGGCCGCTGGACGATCTGGAAGGGATCGAGAGAGGCCATTACGAGAGGCTCCCGGTGACAGTCGCCGGAGACGGCGGTGAGAAGGTGGCGGCGGAGGCGTACTTCGGGCACAAGAGCTTTGGTGAAAGAATGTGGAAGAGGTGCGGAGAATCAGGGTTTGAGGAGTTCACTATAGAAATGGGGGAGAAATATGAGAGGAAAGAAGACAGGCCTCCCAGTAATGATTTTCTTCAAGATATTAGAGATTTTATCTCCAATGGGAACTGAGATTGTAATATTCTCCTCTCTTAATTCAACATTTTAGTTAGATAATAAGAAGAAAAACATGATTATGTCATTGTTATTGTTTCTATTATGTCTATTGCAAATGCTTTAAATTGTATGGAAATGATTATTGCTGGAAAAGTGTTTATCCTTAAAATCGGATAACAATTGAATTTGTTCGTAGAGCTAAGGATCCGTAAATTAGTTTGATACCAAATAAAAATATGTAGTAAGTAATCAGAGTACTATAAGAGAGATAGAGCAATCAAACCGTAAATATATGATAATTAACGAAGAATCGTATGTAATGGAATAGTATTTCGACAAACAGTAATAGAGAGCTTAATATTGAGTTCTGAAGAACAATAGAGATGGTAAGGAATGATGAAAGTAAACTGCCTTGTATGATGAGAGAAATAAGTTGTCCTTCAATGAAGGATCTCAGCCTTTTTTATAGGCAAGTCTCAAAGTCATAGGTAAGTGTAAGAGGCATAATAAAAGCAGGGAACTGATTACAAGGAAAACCCCATTAATTATGAGATTTAATACCCTTAAATGATGGCATAATGGCCATAATGGTTGAGATAATTAATTCTGGCGAAATATCCGATGATTAGCGAGGTGTTCGGGTTGGAGCCGGTTCTCAATCACGAAACGTCTCCTGGCCGACTATACCGGTTGTCTTATTTCGGTTACTCCATCTTGTGTGACCGACTTGCTGATTCCAGATCGGGGCAACCCGGTCTCATATTGTACCCGAACCCGACTTCACTTAGGTGTATCCGACCCAATACAGATAGTCCCCTCGTTTATTGGAGAGTAAGGACAAAAAACGATATGAATTATCGGATCTCGGGCTCACTACCCAGACAATCGATACTTATCACAAAACGTGTAATGAAAACACAACCGCCAAAGTCGCCGATCCCCAAAAAGATTTCATATAGGACGGCATCATAATGACGCGCACAACCGTCGATGTAGGCAATCATTGCGCACCTTTTTTGCAGAACCTAGTACTTTTCCATTGCATTAAATGCGTGCATTTACTGCCGCGTACCTCGTGCTTTGTGCCTCCGCCTTTTTGAAAAAGTATAAATACTTCCTTCCCCTTCAGATTAGTCTGTTTGTCTTCACGTATTAACTCACTTTGTCCTTACATATTAACTCACTTTGTCTTCACATATTAACTCACTTTGTCTCTTTTGAATCTCCTCTGAGCAGACTGTTCATCTTCTTCATCGCAAAATCTT
>MCJB01052392.1:1222-23687 GCA_002018475.1 Nicotiana obtusifolia | reverse complement strand
CTCCGAAGAAGTGGAGTGCGACACTCAACCGCTGATCTCAGTGTCCTACTGCAGAGGCACGCCGGCCTGTCTATCAGCACCTGTGGGCATGAACACAGCGCACAAAAGGCGCCAGTACGAAATATGTACTGAATATGTAGGGCGGCAAGGACAAGCACAAATAAGATAAATAATATAAGAAGAGATTTACAAATAACCTGAAACTCTGTTCAAAGCCACTGAGGGCGACCATATCCACAACATAAATATAAATGCGTGCTCGTAAAATCATTCCTCACTGTGGAGGTATATATATCATATCATATAACAATAATAATAAATCCCTTTGTGGGGTGAGCTCATCATCACAACATCATCTCTGCCCAACTGATCAGTGGCAATGCACAGCTACGTGCCTACCCGGCCGCCTACAACACGGCTCGGTAAAGAAGAAACATGTCTAGGTGCACATATAAGTTCCTACCTGGCCGACTATAGCGTGGCTCGGTAATAAAAATAAATACACACACACACACACACACACACACACACACACATATACATATATATATACATAAGTGCAATGCAAGACCGACCTCAGAAGAGATATCATGTTCAAGCTATTAATAACCATGATCAATATGGACTTCGGAAAAAAGAACGAACAAAAGAATTTTAATTCTCTTTGAGTGATGAACAAGGAAGGATGAGAATACTTAAATCTTCTTCGATATGAGTCATTCATGTGAAAAGGGTAGATTTAATCATATTTATCAATTTGGAGTGGAGCAGTTCGAATTTGATGAAACAATCCAATAAACGTTCATTCGAGTTCTAGCCATGCCGAAAGATATAAAGAAGGACCCTACATACCTCGTTGATAGAGCTATACGCGTCTTCCGGGTCTTTGAACACCTTATTAATGGCTACCTACACAAAATGAACTATTCGAGATCAAATCAAACTCATAGCTCATGAGAGTCTTCACTTAGACATTTAAGCAAGCAACTCGCGGGCATAAGTTCGTAGGCTCTTTTGTAGTTCAATTTTCCCGCAAAGCACTACAAAATTTTTACTTTCCTACTCCCTCTCATCAGTGAAATCCTATCCATACCACCATAACTCCAAGAAACATGTTAAAACTACATAAAAAAGCCCAACAAGAAAGCCAAGTCCATAAGAGTTCATAAGAATCGCAAAAGCTCATTCTATGGGGGTTTCTACCCAATTTCTAGGTTTAATTACTTGTAAGGCTCAAAGAGATGAAGAAAATTTTAAGTCATACCTTAAAAGTTGAATAATACTCTACAACTTGAGTTATTTCAAGACAAAGCTTTCTTCCAAAAATCAAAACAACGAGAAGTCTACGATATTATGATTGTCATGTGATTCCTTATGTTGTAATCACTTGATTTGCCTTTGAAATTGATTGTGATTGATGGAGAATAATTTGGGAGAGTATAAGGGCTGATCTAGGGTTTTGTCTTGATGAAAATGAGGGCCAAAAACGTTGGAGGCCTTTATTTATATCACTTAAGTGGGGCCCACTGTTCTGTGGCAGTTTGCAGCCTTGTACGGAAATGCAAATTTCTCTCTACTCGGATGTCGTATCGATAAACGGTTAAATGCGATGGAAACTAGACTCGTAGATCTTCGATTTGATAGGTGGATCACCACATAACTCCAAGTATATTGAGAGAAAAGCTCTTTCACATTTGACCCAAATTTCAGTGAAATTTACAAGCGTAACTTGCGACAAATTTTTTTTTCAACTTCCGTGTCACAACTCATTTGACTTCAAAACTTAACGTATGACTATCATCCTATTTAAATACCTCCAAAAAAAATACCTTCTTACCATGTTAGCAACCTTACGATACGACAACGCACGAACACACGAGGTGTAACATCGTTGTTTGGCTAAATTCCGCACTACCCAGGTTCCCGATCCTAACAAATACATATATATATATATATATGTATGTATTTATGTAATGCAATATAAGCAAGAATTCAGTTGATCATAGCGTGCACCTAAAGAATAGTTGACAAATTAGCCAAAAGAAACAGCAAAGATGTCAGTTTTACCACAAATTATCTCACCCAAGTTGGGATTTATCCGAATGAGGCCTTTGCTACGGATAAATCCCAACCGATAGAATTCCATTTGCATAATGTTGTAAGGACCATACAAATTAGTTTTCAAAAAGAGTTACAACTAATGTTTAACCATACAAATTAATTACTAGTAGTAGCTAAGAAGTACATTACACCTGCGTCCTGCCACTGTCCTGTATATGTGGAGTTATTTCTCGACAGGCCAACTTTCTGGTCTTGTATCTCGATGACCCCTCTTATCTACAACTTCAACATCAACCGGGGGAAACTTCTGAGCTTTGCAGCATTGTCCAACAGAGCCTCATCGCCAAAGGGCAGTCTCTGATCCCCAACATGCAGAAGTACATTACGGATCGCTATCCCCTGTAGAAGTTAGGGAGAGCATCTCTAGCTTATTAGCATGGGCCTCGATGTACTCGACCACGAGATCCATAAGGAGGCCAGAAAGCAAAAGTCGGCTCAAGACTTGATCAGTTATAAACAAGGACCTGAATCTTGTCTTCTCCCGTCATATCTTCAACATATTGCTTAATCGCCCGAGCGGAATCTGCAAGTTGAGGGCTCCATGGGAGTTCGATAACTTTTAACGAACAAATATCTCCGAAACTAGGCGGAATCTCCTCAAGCTTACAACATTCGCACAGTCGTAATTTCTCAAGCGCGGGAAAGGATTCCTCTCCAACCTCCCACATAGCAAGAGTCACTCGCTGTAACGTCAAACATTTGAGATTCTCGAAGCTGTCTTCACCCCCCATGTTCCATTCTTCTCCATCGATGATTACGCCAATAAGGTTCAGCTCTTCAAGGTTGGGCAGTCTTGCTATTGTTGACAGTGAATCGGATGTCAGAGGAAACTGACGCAAGGACAGTTTTTTCAAACTCGAAGGGAAGTGAAAATTCCCCGGTCGATTTTCAAACTCCAAGGGTGCGCTATCACTTGAATTTGAACTCTGAAAAGTTACTGCAATGATTTCTAGTTCATTTAGGAAGTCCAATTTCGGGAACCAATATCCCTCTGATGAACAATCCCATGATTCCTTGAGAAAAAACTGAAGCTCCTGAAGAGTGGGAAACCTTTTGAAAATATCCTGTGTGTCTTTCGAATAAGAAAGCTTGAGTCCCTGTATTATTCTCAAGTTCTCTAACTTTGGGTCCTCTACTGTCAATATTGGTTCATCTGTATC
Source organism: Nicotiana obtusifolia (assembly GCA_002018475.1). Classification (NCBI taxonomy): domain Eukaryota; kingdom Viridiplantae; phylum Streptophyta; class Magnoliopsida; order Solanales; family Solanaceae; genus Nicotiana; species Nicotiana obtusifolia. The sequence goes on along the minus strand of MCJB01052392.1, from coordinate 20,406 downwards.
CAAATCAATGAAGGAACCGGCATATACGTTCAACAATCTTAATTTTGAAAGATTCCAAATAGTGGGTAGTAGTAGCATGGGTTGATTACCGTTATCCAGAGACAGAGTATCAAGATTCCAGAGGTTCGAAAAAGACGAAGGCAGAGATTTAACTTCTGTCTGAATGTTTAAGAACCTCAAATGAATCAACATGCATATTTCATTCAGCAAAGAATCTTTCACCTTGATAAAAGAGCGATCCAAGATCAACACTTTAAGAAGCCTCAAGTGTCTTAGGTGACACATATCATAAAGACTGTTGTCCAGCTCGTGTCCATTTATCTTCAAAGAATAGAGGTGCTTACCAGAATGCCTTTTCTTTTTCGAATCGAACAACACAAAGTTGTTGTGCCCAAAGTGCTCCTTATCGAAATCAATTCTCATTTGACGTGGCATCAGATCTGAAGAAGATGATGATGGAGCACTTGAACGTATCTGGTCAAACAACTTTTCCTCTCTTGCTTTTATCAAACAAAAGTCATGCACAAGATCATGAATTTGGCAAGTCCGCTCTTTACCTATCTCCTTGAAAGAAATTACCAAGCTACTGCAAGTTAAATTATCCAGATAAACCTCCATCACTTCTTCCACACTCTTCATATCTGTCTCTTCCACAAATCCTTCGGCACGCCATTCAATTTTCAAAACATCGACTCCAATTGATTCGTCCTTTGGATAACTTGCAAGGTAAAGTAAGCATGGCTTTAGATGATCAGGCAAATAGTCATAACTTAATTCTATAACCCTCACCACGTCCTCTTCTTTCTTGAAAATAGAGGAATGCAAATTATTCAGAACTTCAACCCACACACTCCTTTTCTTTTCCTTTCCCGCAATGACTCCAGCAATCAAATCAACCACCAAAGGAAGCCCTTTACAGTTTCGGACTATTTCTTTTCCAACATCCATTAGTTCATCAGGGCAACTTTCTTTTCCAAAGACCTTTTTCTCTAATAACTCCCAACTTTCTTCCAGTGTTAGCAATCGGAGGTCAAGAGGATCACTGTGGCGTTGTGCATGCAAAGCCACTTTCTTTTCTCGAGTGGTCAAAATAATTCGGCTTCCTTTCTCAACTTCAGGAAACGGCCTTGTCAACTCATCCCATGCTGCAGTGTCCCACAAATCATCTAAAACAATAAGGTACCTCTTTCCAAACAGATGTTTTCGTAGCTCATCAGCAACATCAATATTCTCACTGAATTTCGAAGCTGAGCTAGTAACTTGATTAAAAAGTTTTTTCAGCAACTCCTTCTCGTCATATTTTTGATCGACTGTACACCATGCATGAATGTCAAAATGACTAGAAACTGACTTATCATTATACACTTTGTACGCCAAAGTAGTTTTACCCAAACCGGGCATACCAGTGATCGAAATGACATCCAGCGTTTTTGGTCCACCGGTGAGATTCCTAATTATCCAATTTGTCTCCTCTTCAAAACCTACGATTATTTTCTCAGTTGATGATGACTTGATTTCAATTGGCTTGTTGGGAGAATTTACAACAATGAGGCTCCTCTTTTTCGGAATCTTCTCTAGTAAGATCTCTTCTTTGATAAGCTTGATCTTTTCTATGGCAAAGGGAAGTGAGAAAATAAGATGGAAGAGACCATTGTCTCTTACAATAATTGAATCAATGACATCTTTTGCCTCATATGCTAGATCTAAAACACGTGCCCAAAGATCTCTATACAATTCTTGTTCAACATTCATGAAGATAGATCTTATCAATTCTAGATCTTCTTTCACCAGCACAATTTCTTTCTTTATCAAAGCAACTGAATAAGCATCGGAATTAAGCAAATCATTTAAGTGTATGAGTAGAAGATGCATGCAGAGGGATCCCTTACTCACGGGGAAGCAGAGTTGAGATGAGTTTGGGGCTTTTAAGTAAACATGTTTGAGATCTCCTTTTAGGAGTTCAATATTGTCCATTAAGTCCAAGGTTTTGGATTTCTCTTCTAAGACGCGAACAAGAGTTGATACCTCCCTTCCGACACGCGCCAAGAAATCAAACAGTATGTCATGATGAATAATGTTCGGGGTAGCATCCGTAAGAATAATTAATAGGAACTCTATCATGACATGAATGTTTCGAGCCCCTGAAGTGCTAGCTGTAATAACCAAGTGCTCTTGTAGATGAATCAGATATTCCCGAAAAATGTCCGGAGAGGTTTCTACGAGCTGCTTAATGAAGCGTCCAACTTCTGCTGATGTTGAAGCTTTCAAATTTGTATGACATATGTGCATAACCTGAAGTTCAATCGGAATAATCTCCAAGAGTAGATGTGCTAGCTTGAAGAGTGGAGAGGTTCCACCAATCTGATCATCCCAGAGGAAATGTCCTACTTTCTCAGCCATAGGTTGAAACCTAGGTAAGACATTTTTAACAATCTTATGCTCAACGCAACCATTCACTATCAACCCATGGAAATCTCTTATATTTCCACATACATTCTCAAGAGCCTCATATTCAGTCACTAAAGGAAAAACCTGTTCAGCACGATACTTGGATAAATGATAGAGATTCTGGAGGAGGAAATCCAACTGCTCCGCAGTCATGGTGGCACTTGATTTATCAAGAAGACATGAGCTAATACAATTATCCATATTCTCCACGAGGCAAGGAAGGACATGATGCATGCCTTGTTTGAACCGCATGCAGTTGCCAAAATCATACAAAATTGTTTCCACCTCTTGTCTTTTGAGATTCATTGTATAATTAAACTTTTGCAGATCGGAATAAGAAAGCAGTACATATATACAGAAAAATGCCAGCTCCAATTTCAGCTTTTCAATTAGATCCACGTCAACAACTTTTTGATTTTCTCCATTCTTTAAGCTCTCCATGAAATCCAGAACATTGACAATGTCCTTGCGAAGAGCAGAAAATGACATCTGCCACATGACCAAACGTTATATCAAATTCTCAAAAGAAAGACAGTTAATTCTCTATATATTATGTTCTCAGAGTTTGAGCAACTGGTTGTGTATCCAAAATAAGCATGTCAAGAAAGATGGTTTACTATGTATAAGTTCAACTGCATTAAAATAATATGTTCAGCTGGTGTCTATTTTCCCCCTTCAATATACTAGACTATGCACTAAAAGGGGGATGGACGAATTAGTGAAGATTTTTTTCCACGAGGCAAGGAAGACATGAGCTAATATAATTATACCAGATCATACTAACTTATCATGGTTAAGCGATTTAATAACATAAAAATATATATTAAGTGAAGGAAACCTTACGTGGAGATACATGTCATGCATCTATTGATTTAGTGTCTAAAGTCACAATTATTGGAAATAAATAAAATAAAACAAATAACAAACGAAATTTATTTGATTCATGATTAAGAGAAAAAGTAGCATGTACGTCATGGCTTTCAATTTCTTCAACCATAAGTTTCTGAATATAAACACCAATAGCATCAAGGAGCATTCCAGAATACCCGTGAAATCCCACAATAGCTACACCTTTCAACACAAATGAAAAAGGAGTTCCACCAGCCTCAGACCCAAATGGTCCATAATTCTTGGAATTAGTTATAATTAAAACATAGAGACTTTATAACCGAATGGCTATCATAACATCCAAATGTCCCCTTGATTCCTGTTAAATATTCCATTGGAGTCGCCTCAATAACAACCTGACATTATTACAAATCACATATCGGTTAAATAAGTAGCAGCGTCACGAATTCAGACAAGAATTAAGAGAAAAGTGCAAGAATGTCACATTAGGTTCGAAATCAACAGGTGCACTGATATCTTTGACTTGAAAGATGCTTATATAACTATAAAGTTTATGCTGTGTACACAGAAAATGATGCAAAAAGTTGTCACCCTATCATGTTAAGTTGATCTATAAAATGTTATTTTTCATCAAGAGCATGATAAGGTAACTTGAAGGCCGTAAGATAAATGAATTACCTGCTATAGCTGGTTTAATTGTCTTGATAATTAATTATTATTTTAACATAATTTAAGCTGATTGCTATGACATTACACAAATGTAACTTGAGAAGAAAGTTCCAATCATGAGAAATAAATATGTCGACCATAAATGTTTTGAACTTACACTGTCTATTTGACCTCCATTCCCACCAAACTTTGGTGAGTCTATGGTAGTACCTTGTTCCGTAATGGTTCTGAACATGATGGAGTCTATACACTCTCCATGAGCAATCAATATTTCTTTAATGGGACTTTTCAGCTTGTAATTCCATTCTAATCCACCAGTTCCTCCCCAGGGCTCCACCAATATTGAGTCCGCTTGATCGTAACTCACTTGATTTTCCTTCACATACATAACAAATTAAATCAATGGCTCCATTATCAATTTTATCCCTATACTAGTAGTATTATCTTTCACTAAACCAAAAAAAATAAAATAACGAATATAGATACAGTCATGTAAAAGAAGAGATGGCAAGGTACCACTTTTGGCAATTTGCTTTCATTTTTTGTTATTTTCCCTTTCTTATGATCGCCTGATCCCGATCCCTATATAAGGTGTCAGAAGAGTAACATAAGTTAATGGTTTAATGAAAGGGATTTGGGCCTCCGTGCAAGTGTGCGGTGAAGAAAATTAAGGAAGTAGAGGTGATTAAGCAAACAAGCGAATAATCACAACATACGTCATGGATTTCAATTATTTCTTCAACCAATGGTTCATTTGGCTCAATTGTTTTATCTTCAGGTTCCTTTGCTGAAGCAAGGGGAGTAAGTTTCTGCAAATAAACACCAATAGCATCAAGGTACGCTCCACAACGCCCGTGAAATCCCTCAATAGCTCCACCTTCTTTCATCACAAATGAAAATGGGATTCCACCGGCCTCAGACCCAAATGGTCCATAATTCTTTGCGTTAGTTATAAAACATAGAGAGTTTATAACCAAACGACTACCCCAACGTCTAAATGTCCCCTTGATGCCGGTTAAATATTCCAATGGAGGAGCCCTAATAACAACCTGAGATTATTGCAAATCACATAACGGTGAAATAAATAGTAGAGTCGGGAATTCTCACAAAAATTCAGAGAAAAGTGCAAGAATGTCACATTAGGATTCGAAGTCAATAGGTGCATTCATATCCTTAACTTGAAAGATGCTTACAACAACAACTTAGCATAATTCTACAAAGTGGGGTATGGGCAGGGTAGTGTGTACGCAAACACTATTTTCGAAAGACCCCCACTAATTTGAAAAATGCTTATATAACTATGAAATTTTGTTGTATACACTAAAAATGATGCAAAACATTTCTATACTGTCATGTTAATTTGACCTATAACATGTGATTTTTCAAAGAGCCTAATAAGGTAACTTGAAGGTTGTAAGATAAATGAATAATCTGCTATAACTGATTTAATTGTCTTGATAATTAACTGTTATTTTTACATAATTTAAGCTCATTGCTATGACATGACACAAATTTACCTTGAGAAGAACGTTCCAATCATGAGAAATAAATATGTCAACCATAATTTTTCTGGACTTACCTTGTCTCTTCGACCTCCATTCCCGCCAAACTTTGGTGAGTCTATGGTAGTACCTTGTTCAGTAATGGTTTTGAACATGATGGAGTCTATAAAATCTCCATGACCAATCAATATTTCTTTAATGGGACTTTTCAGCTTGTAATTCCATTCTGATCCACCAGTATTGCCCCCCCATGCCTCCACCATTATTGAGTTCGCTTGATCGTAACTCACTTGAATTCCCTTCACATACAGAGAAAATTAAATCAATGGGTCCATTATCAAATTTTTATCCCTATATTAGTAGCATTATTTTGCAGTGAAAAGGAAATAGAATGATCCATTGTTGGCGATTTGCTTTGATTTTTTGTTATTTTCCCTTTCTCTTAATATTTCTTATGATCACCTGATTCTGATCATCCCTTTTTTAAAGTTATTATTCTGTTTAACGTGCTAGAAGAGTCACTTAAGTGATTAGTTTTATGAAAGAGATCTGTGCTTGTGTGCAAGTATGAGGTGAACAAAATTCAAGTAGTGGTGCTTAAGCAAACAAGGGAATAATCACAACATACGTCATGGATTTCAATTTCTTCAACCACAGGTTCATTTGGCTCAATGTTTTTAGCTTCAGGTCCCTTTGATAAAGTGGGAGGCGTAAGTTTCTGCAAATAAACACCAATAGCATCAAGGTACGCTCCACAATGCCCGTGAAATCCCTCAATAGCTCCACCTTCTTTCATCACAAGTGAAAATGGGGTTCCAGTCTCAGACCCAAATGGTCCATAATTCTTTGCATTAGTTACAAAATATATGGATTTTATAACCGAATAGCTGCCACAACGTCCAAATGTCCCCTTGATGCCTGTTAAGTATTCCAATGAAGTTGCTTCAATAACAACCTGAGATTATTGCAATTGGTCAAATAAGTAGCAGAGTTAGTAATTTTGACTAGAATTCAGTAAAATACAAGAATGTCACATTAGGATCCAAAATATATGACCTATAGCAAATTTGGACACTTTGCCACTTCCTTTGCATTGAGAGGATTCAACTAACTTAGATATATAAGAAAATTATATTTACCCTTTCTACATAATGTTTAGGTTAAGGGATTCAATTAAACCCGTAGCTCTGCCGGCCTGGTGTTAAACCCAAGTGAGGATCTATAGTGAAAGCAACCGGTGTGTTCATATCTTTGACTTGTAAGATGCTTATGTAACTATAGAGTTTATGTTGTGTACACTGAAAATGCAAAAAGATGCTAAACTATCATGTTAAAGCTAACATATAACATGTCATTTTTCATATCTTGATAATTAAATTTTTATTACAAAATTTAAGCTCATTCCTGTGACATGACACAAGTTAACTTGAGAAGAATGTGCCAATCACGAGAAATAAATATGTTGCCCACAATTTTTCTGGACCTACCTTGTCTCTTCGACCTCCATCCCCACCAAACTTTGGTGAGTCTATGGTCGTACCTTGTTCAGTAACGGTCCTGAACATGATGGATTCTATACAATCTCCATGAGCAATCAATATTTCTTTAATGGGACTTTTCAGCTTGTAATACCATTCTGATCCACCAGTGCCTCCCCATGGCTCCACCAATATTGGGTCCGCTTGATCGTAAATCACGTGATTTCCCTTCACCTATATGACAAATCAATGGATTTTATACCAATATTGGTAGTATTATTTTGCAGTGGAAAAAAAAGAAGAATGAATATAGGTACAATCATTTAAAAGAAGAGAAGGCAAGGTACCATTGTTGGCTATTTGCTTTGATTTTTTTCAATCCCTTTCTCCTAATATTTCTTATGATCATTCTATTTAAGTTATTCATTCTACATAAGGAGTTAGGAGAGTAACATAAGTCATCAGTTTTACGAAAGGGATCCGTGCTTGTGTGTAAGTATGTGGTGAAGTAAAGGAAGTAGAGGTGATTAAGTAACGGAGGAAATAATCACAACATATGTGAGAACTAGTTAATTTATCTGCCTTCGCGCTGTCACAGAAAATTACAAGTGAGTTATTAAGTGATCATTTTATAAATTAATCCATAAATAAAAAGGAGAAATATGACAAATACTTAAACTAATTTTTCATATGTCTAACTTTTAATTTTGTAAGTCTATTTCATTTTCCTCCTTTTTCTTTCCTTTTTAATTCCAAAATATAATGGAAAAAATAAAAAGGACAATTATTATTGTCATTGTTCTTGTACGAACTTGAAAAAGAATTGGAGGTGTTGAGCAAATACGAAGGTTGTTGAAGTTTTGAAGTTGAGATTCAAGTGCTAAACTCATTCTAGATCCTTAGTTGCTGATGAGATTCGAAAATGGAGAAAGAATTTCGAATATACCATTGTTGAAACTTAAAAAATCTTGAAGAACCAAAAACGAGTTTGTTGAAATTCTTGGTTGTTGGCCAAATTAAAAGCTGGGGTTTGGTGATGATGATATTGTGAAATTGTAGTTGAAATTTAAGCTTCATTGGTGTGGATTTAGTTGAGTTTTTGTTGAATTTTGAGATCCAAAAATTAAATGTGAAGCTCTTGAAAATGTGTGATAAAATTTCATGAAATCAAGTGTGTTTCCGAAGAACGGCTCATGAAAATCGGTCCTGAGACTGACACGTGGCAATTTCGTATAAGTTACCGTCTTTTTCTTTAAGTTTTTATGCGCTTGAAGGAGGTTTTTCATGTTTGGGTCCAAGTCAGCACATTAGATGCAAAAAAATTTGAAAATAAGACCCCCGAAAAGAAAAGATGTGTGGTTGAAACTTCGGTTATAAGTTGGAAGGGTACTTATACCTTTTTCCAACCAAAAAGAAAGTTGATAAAGCATTAAAAAAAAGAGTACCTGATAAATTACTATAACCATTAAACCCAAAGAGAGATATGAAGGGAAGAAGCAACCAAAGGAGGAAAAAGAAAGACACTATTATGAGTATCAAAGATTACGATTACTGAGAAAAGTATGAACATACCACAAAATGAAGTGTTTGTTTTATTCAAACCAAGTATATTCAATTTAATAAAAGTGTTTGTTTTATTCTTCCAATTATGTTGTAACTTAATCTTTTTATCAAAGATTGATAGAACCTATTATTAGTTGATTGATATAATTATTTTATTTGATTGATCTTGGCTTGTTGCTAAGTGGTTTTTTTTCAAATTGAAAAGAGCTCTTCAATTGGAATTGCCATGTTAAACAGGAGAAGGAATTTAAGTGTGAAAGTTAGTTAAACTACTTGTGATCAGGATTAATTAAGAGAATATTGATTAATTTGATTATTTGATCGAGTTTATGCAATTATCAACCGTTATACTCATGAGAGCAAATTAATAAATTTAAGAATCCGAAGTAATTGGAACTTGGGGTGTACAAAAAAAATCGACAAATCTCACCAAATCGATTCGACTGTCATTTGGTTTGGTATTAAAAAAAGTAATCCAACCATAATTGATTTGGTTTGGTATTAAATTAAAAATTCAAACCGAAACCAAATCAACCCGAGATTACATATGTATATTTTAAAAATACTGTATTCATAAAAATATTATTATAATATAATTTATAATTATTTAATAAGCTTTTTAATATATAATTTATGTATTTTAATATAATTGTTTAAGTCTGATCTTATAATTTACGAATAGTCCATATAAGTGTTCGGTTGAGCCCAAACAAAATTGAATAAAAACAATATAAAAAAATTGTGAAAATAGCACAGGCTAGCCAGTTTTTGGAGTGGTAATTAAAAAATAACCAGCGTTTGTAAAGTCATTGAAAAATAGCTATTTTGCTGCAACACGGAAAGTTCCAACATAATACAGGAGACTGGTGCACCTGTGTATGAACTTCCAGCACACGAAAAGTTCCAGCATAATATACTAGAGATTGGAGCACCTGTGTATGAACTTCCAGCATATCATGTTGGACCAGTATATTATGCTGGAACTTCAGTCTCCAGTATATTATGCTGGAACTCCAGTATATTATGCTGCAAGTTCACATGTAAAAATTCAAATTCCAGTATATTATCCTGGAATATTTTGAAGAGTATTTTCGTTCAAATTTATCTTCATATGGAAAATGACTAAATTTCGATAAGAAATATAAAAGAAGTTTTACCTTTCACCAATATATAGGAACTATAATCAATTATTTAGTTATTTAATTTAATCGATGCTTCAATTAGTTCTTTAACTTAATATTTTATTTGGGTTTAGACCGTTAGGTGAAAAGTTTATTAGAAATAGTTATTCTTGACCTACGTAGGATAGACACCTCAAACCAATATTACTAGCACAAATTAATTATGACATACCTCAAAGTTTTTGGCTAATTCCCCTTTCTCTTTTTCTACGTCAATTTGTTTTCCTCTTTCCATGATTCTGATGTATAAAAAGTATATAAAACTTTATCAGAGATAGAAGTAAGAATACAAAGAAACTGAAGAAAGAAGCATAAAAAGTCATAGCAGAAAGCATTTTTGCAGATATACCCATGCATAAAAAGTAAGTGTTTTTTGAACACTATTTCCCCATCGGAGTACCAAATTTAAACACACTTTTTGTTAGTTATTAGAGACTAAATGACTAACCTTTTTACTGAAGACTGAAATCTGAGAAATGGCTGTAGAATGAGGCAACAGAAAGTATGGAATGTCTGCTTCTTTCTGTTCAACAAACCAACAGTTTGAGATAAGAAGTTGAAAATTCGTGTGGAGGAGAAAAATCATTAGGTTAGGGAGAAAAATGACAAAAAAATGGTTGGGCATTAAATTTGAAATAGTCTCTTAAATATATTTCCGAGTAGTTTCTTTAAGTTATGTAAAAAAGTAAGCAATTTTTATATATTTTGATAAATTCTGATGGTTAGATTTAAATAGAATTGTAAAATAAAAAGAGATAACGGGAACTCACATTTGAAGGTGCAGTTTATATAGCTTCTGCTATTTTTGGTCTATTTCTTGTGGCTAGTGCAGTACAATGAGGTGCAATTCTTGTTTTTCTGCCATATTTCTAGTGTCCAATACAGTCTTTAATGTCGTAGTTTCTGGGATTTGACAGGACTTTCCTCGAAAAAACGGCAAACTTCAGGTCCTTATTAGGCTTGCTACACCAAGCTGTGATAAATTCTCTCAATGGATGAAGAGAATCATATAACTACTAACCATTATGAGATTTTAATCCCAAGTAAGTTGAGATCGAATATATAAATTATTCCAGACCGTGTCGTTTCATTTCAGCTCATATTAAAGGCCGTTTGTTTCTATTAAGATTAGAATGTATGAATATGAATATACATTAAGATGTATTTAGATTTGAATACTGAATAATTAAGTTTGTTTATTTTTTCCAACATCTTATTATTTATAAATTATAGTTATTAAAGTTAATAATATAAAAATCAATTAAGGTAATGCAAATGTTGTATCCACAAAGTATGCAAATGTTTCCACGTACTTTGCGGAAACATGATTCAGCTTAGATGATTGTTAGATAGACTCACGAAGCCTGCACACTTCATTCCAGTCTAGACTACTTCTACATCGAAGCAACTTTGCACAAATTTTTCTTCGTCAGATAATACTGTTACACAAGGTGCACATTTTACATCAAAATTTTGACAGTCTTTTCAAAAGGCTTTGGATATCAACTATAGAAGAACTAATTAAAATAGATATGGTAAAATGACAGCCTCCTGCTGCTGCATCACCTCAATTACTTTAAACCTAAGTATAACATAACAGTTATAGTAGTTCTTACTTTGACGATACAGCATAACACGAAGAGTTTGAAACTCTTTATTTGTTACTACTAATCTCTGTGAAGTCGCTCGTTCAAGGATGAAATTGATGGCACATGAGCTTAAAAAGCCTCTCCATAACCTTTAGCTCCCATGTTGCGACTACAACCAGCACATTGAAACTACACGAAGGGCTCAAGCAAAAAAGCGCAGAAAGATTAACATAGAGCTAATACCTACAGCTTTCCTATGCAGAAGCCAGGGAGCAATCCCCATCACTACATGACGTAGATGCTGCATCACCATTAACGGTCCAAACAGAATCAGGCATGTCGAACCTCTGTCCTGCCATTGTCCTGTATATGTAAAGTTTCTTGACGGGGCAACTTTCTGGTCTTGTATCCGGATGACCCCTCTCATCTATAACTTCAACATTAACCGGGGGCAACTTCTGAGCTAGCCGCTTACATGCGCCATAACTTACTGAACAAGAAGACATCCGAAGGTATCACATTGTCTCCAGCTTTGCAGCACTGGCCAACAGAACCTTGTCGCCAAAGGGGCAGTCTCTGATCTCCAACTTACGGAGGCTTTCACAACCGGAGAACACGTATTAGAGGCCTAGATCACTATCTCCTGCAAAAATTACGGAGAGCATCTCCAGCTTCTTAGCATGGGCCTCGATGTACTCGACCACGAGATCCATTAGGAGGCCGCAATCCCTTGCAGTGTTGCACGATGGCTCCAAAACCAGCATCAAGCGGTCCAAGGGCTAGATAATCAGGAGTTTGAGGCTTGATTATACACAAAGGTAGTCTGATCAAGTTAGGACGGTTCCTTGCAATAAGGTGGCATTTGTCATTTGGCAGCAGAAGCATAAAACTGACTGAAGCTTAGGGCAGCCAGCTGAGATAGCTACAAGGCCTTGCTATGTCATGGATACATTCGGTTCTTCCACATACGGCTCGGAAGGAAATACATTAAGTTCTTCAAGGTCCTTACAAGAGTTAGCAATCTCCTTAAGACCATGTGCAATATGTATTGAGACTGGTGGAAAAAGCATTAGAAATTATGCGAGAGATTAAAAAGCGAGTGACATAATAAACGAGGCCGCCCGAAGAAGTATTGTGGGTTCCAGCGCAAATTTCATATCATGTTTAAGACTACAAGCTTTTCAAATCCGAAAAAAGTCTTTCTTAAACCACATCACAGTTAAATGGAGAGATTAATTTTTGTACTCAGCTATTCAGAAACTCAAGATCCAGATTTAGGCGGCTTTGAAAGATTTGAGATATTTAAAAAAAAAAAAAAAACTAATGTGTTAGGATCGGAAACCGGATAGTGCGGAATTTAGCCAAACAACGTTATAGTGACAATAACAAAGACAATACAAGTTGATAATAACTACAATTAAAGAAGATAAAAAAGACAATAATTTAACGTGGTTCGGTCAAGGTGACCTACGCCCACAAGCAGAGAGGAGCAAATTTACTATACCAATAAAAGTACAAAAGAGAGTACAAAATTAGAGTAAATACTAATCCCAAATACCCCGAGAGAATAACCTCACAAGATCACTCCAAAGAAAGGGTTCGCACAAGTATTTCCCAACACTCACTCTCTTACAAAATACTCTATAATGAAATAAAGGAGGAGAAAGAAAGACAAGAGTGAAAAACTCTTGAATTGGTGTGTTCTCAAACGAGGAGAGGCTCCTCTATTTATAGCAAGAAATCCTTGACCTAATAGTGGATACTATGTCATGGCGAATGTCATAAAAACTTGGTCCACAAATTGTGTTATAGTGGATATTATGCCATGGAAAATGTGATGAAAATTTGGTCCACAAATTTTGCTATAGTGGATGTTATGTCATGGCAAATGTCATAAAAATTTGACCCCCACTTGAAAATAAGCCAAATTAATTGCCATATTACAAATCTCCACCTTAGCCTAATTTTGACTTATATATAGTACATTTGCTCCACTCCTCCGCAACAACCCAATGGGCAAAATCATTCTTCATAAATGCCAATCAAATTCAGGAAAAGCTTGAACTTGGACACTGGAAGAAGTTTTGTGAACATGTCAGCAAGATTGTCTCTAGTGCTGATCTTCTGAACAGAGACTTTTCCTTCAGCAATGGTTTCTCGGATGAAATGATACTTTATATCAACGTGCTTCGTCCTCTCATGATACATCTGATCTTTAGTCAAGTGAATGGCACTTCGACTATTACAAAAAATGGTAATATCACCTTGGTGTGAATTGAGTTCCGCAAACAGACCCTTCAACCATAAAGCTTCTTTGATCGCCTCGGTCACTGCCATATATTCTGCTTTGGTAGTAGATAAAGCTACTACATGTTATAATGTAGCTTTCCAACTAATAGCGCAACCACCAATGCAAAATACATAGCCTGTCAGTGATCTTCTTTTGTCAAGATCACCAGCATAATCTTAGTCTACAAAACCAACCAACGTGTTAGTATTTCTCCCAAACTCCAAACATGTGTTTGAAATACTTAGTATTTCTTCCAAACTCCAAACATGTGTTTGAAATACCTCGCAAGTATCTGAGAATTCATTTCACAACCTGCCAATGTGCTTTACCAGGGCAAGCCATATACCGGCTTACCACGCTCACTGCTTGTGAAATGTTTGAACGTGCACAAATCATTGCATACATAATACTGTCGACTGCAGTGGAATAAGGAACCTATGCCATAAACTTCCGGAAGTAAACGCAACTATCATACATGCTCCTTGAATAACCATGACTCAACATAAAGGAATCAAACCTTTTGTACCATTGTCTTGGAGACTGCTTTAATCCGTACAAGGATTTCTTCAACAAGCAAACATGATCTTCTTTTCCTTCAATTTCAAATCCTTCGGTTTGATGCATGTATATTTGTTCCTCAAATTCGCCATGTAAGAAAGCTATCTTAACATCAAGTTGTTCTAATTCCAAATCATACATGGAAACTAAGGCAAGCAAGACACGAATAAAGCTATGTTTAACAACAGGTGAGAAAATATCATTAAAATCAACTCCTTGTACTTGACTATAGCCCTTTGCAATTAATCGTGCCTTATACCTCGCATCTTCAACCCCTGGAATGCCATCTTTTTTCTTGAAGACCCATTTGCAGCCAACAGTTCTTTTTTCTGATGGCTTCATTAGTTGAATAAGCCACTTGGCTGAGTCAGCACTAGAAACTGCTTCTGAATATTTTGATGGTTCTCCAATTTCTTCAGTTTCTTGTGCAACTGAAAAAACAAATGCAACATAATCTCCAAACCTTACTGGTTGTTTACCTTCACTTCTTGGTCTATGTTTGGCTATAGAACAATCCTCTTCTTCTGGTTCAACTTCAGGAGTCTCAACTTCAGGAATTTCAGCTTCTGGCTTAACTTCAGGAGTTTCAACTGTATTTTGCTCCAAAGTTTGAGCTTGGCTTAGAAGGAATGTCAATCTTAACCTCCACCTGTTTCTGTGTACTCTTTCCTTTATCTGTATTATAAGAAATAGAAGACTCTTTTCTAGAATGTAACACAGAGGATTCATTAAAGGTTACATCTCTGCTAATTATAAATTTTGGTGCCATAGGATCAGGATACCACAGTCGGTATCCTTTCACTCCAAATGCACACCCTAGGATAATGCACTTTTTAGCCCTTGGTTCTAATTTTCCATTATTTACATGCATGTATGCATGGCAACCAAATATCTTTAAATCAGAATAATTAGCAGGAGTCCTGACCACATTTCCTCTGGAGTCTTAAAATTGAAAGGTGCAGAAGGAGCTCGGTTGACAATATAATAAGCGGTAGAGACAGCTTCTGCCCAAAAGGCTTTTGTCAACCCAGCATTTGAAATCATGCAACGAGCTCTTTCCAAAAGAGTTCTATACATCCTTTCTGCTACACCATTTTGCTAAGGTGTCATTCTCACAGTACGATATCGAGCAATTCCTTCATTGTTGAAAAATTCGTTGAATTCATCATTACAAAATTCCAAGCCATTATCGGTTCTAAGCCGCTTAACCTGTTTTCCTGTTTGCTTCTCAATCAAAACTTTCCATTGTTTGAAATTTAAGAAAACATCACTTTTATTTTTCAGGAAGTAAACCCAAACTTTCCTTGAATAATCATCAATGAAATACCATATACATGGCACCACCTTTTGATGGGGTACGTGAAGGACCCCAAAGATCTGAATGAATGTAATCCAAAGTATCTTTTGTTCTATGAATCGCTGGAGATTTGAAGCTGACTCTTTTTTGCTTCTCGAACACACAATGTTCACAGAACTCCATATTTCCGATACTTTCGCCACATAAGAGACCTCTTTTGCTGAGGATGGAAAGACCTTTTTCACTCATAAGCCCCAATCGCATATGCCACAATTTCGTGATGTCAGAATTTGATTTATCTAATATTAAAAATGCAGCAGCACCTATAACAATAGATCCCAATAGAGTATACGACGTACCAGATCTGCCTGCTTTCATGATCACCAGAGCACCATGAGAAACTTTCAGAACTCCACCTTTACTTGTGTACTTGCACCCAAGAGATTCTAAAGTGAAACTATTATTAGTTGCTAAAAATTATAGTTTCCTCAGTCTCATCAGCAGCTACACTTGTTTCTTCAGTGTCAGTATTTTTGTGCTTATTTTCCTTTTCTGTATGCTTTTATTTGTTTTTCAATTTAAAGAATTCAGAAATAATGTGACCTTTTCTATGACAATATTTGCACATGACATTTCTGTATCTGGATTTTGACCTTGATTTAGGTCTCTCACTACTTGAATCTTTCTTATTGGATCTACCTCTCATGAATAAGCCTTCCCATTTGTTCCCACTAGTTTCCCCAGTAATATCTCTATCTATTTGTTCTTTTGATTTCAAAATAGATTTGATATGTAAATATTATCCTTTCCACAAAGTATAGTATCTCTTATATGCTTAAACGACTGGAGTAAGGAAACAAGCAATAACACAACTTGATCCTCATATTTGATTTCAGCATCTATGTTACTTGAATCCATAAGAAGAGAATTAAAATATCAAGATGTGTAAGTATAGAGGTACCTTCAGCCATACGAGAAGTGTAGAGTTTTTGCTTTAGGTAAAGCCTGTTTTCTACTGTACTTTTCATATACGGGGTTTTCAGCTTTTCCCATATGCCTTTGGCTGAGCTTTCTGCTGCAACTTCACGCAAAACCTCATTTGAGAGATTTAAAATAATACCTGCTTTTGCCTTTTTGTTTATGATGACAAACTCCTCGTCCGTCATTTTATCCTGCTTCTTCTTCTTTCCTTATAGTGCCAAATCTAAGTCATCCTGAATTTGGATAGCTTCCATCTTTAATCGCCATATTCCGAAGTTTGCACTTCTGTCAAATTTCTCAACACAAGACTTTGTTAGAGTCATTTTGGCTATTTAAACTAATCCGGTTTGATCTGGCTTTGATACCAATTTGTTAGGATCGGAAAATTGGGTAGTGCAAAATTTAGCCAAATAATGTTATTGACAATAACAAAGACAATACAAGTTGATAATAACGGCAATTAAAAAAGATAAAAAAGACACAAATTTAACGTGGTTCAGTCAAGGGGACCTACGCCCACAAGCGGAGAGGAGCAAATTTACTATACCAACAAGAGTACAAAAGTAGAGTAAATACTTTAATTAATCCCAAATACCCCAAGAGAATAACCTCACAAGATCATTCCAAAGAAAGAGTTCACACAAGTATTTCCCAACACTCACTCTCTTACAAAATACTCTATAAAATAAAGGAGGAGAAAGAAAAACAAGAGTGAAAAGCTCTTGAATTGGAAAGCAAGAGTGAAAAGCTCTTGAATTGGTGTGTTCTCAAACGAGGAGAGGCTCCTCTATTTATAGCAAGAAATCCTTGACCTAATAATGGATACTATGTCATGGCAAATGTCATGAAAACTTGACCCCCACTTGAAAACAAGCCAAATTAATGGCCATATTACAAATCTCCACCTTGGTCTAATTTTGACTTATATATAGTACATTTGCTCTACCTTCTCTGCAACAACCCCAATGGGCAAAATCTCCACCACTTCTTCCACATTGTTCATCTCTGTCTGTTCCACAAATCCTTCGGCACACCATAATCTTTTCAAAGCTTCGACTAAAATTGCTTTGTCCTTCGGATAACTAAAATTGCACAACTTTAAGGAAGCCTTCTTACAATTTTGGACTATTATTTTACCAACATCCAATAGTTCATCAGGGAAACTTTCTTTTCCAAAGACCCATTTCTGTAATAACTCCAAACTTTCTTCTTGTTTTAGCAATCGAAGGCCAAGAGGATCACTGTGGCATTGTGCATGCAAAGCCACTTTCTTATCTCGAATTGTCAAAATAATTCTACTTCCTTTCTCAACTTCAAGAGACGGTCTTGTCAACTCATCCCATGCTGCAGTGTCCCACAAATCATCTAAGACTATAAGGTATCTCTTCCCAAATAGTTGTTTCCGTAGCTCATCAGCAACATCAATATTCTCACTGAATTTCGAAGCTGAGCTAGTAATTTGATTAAAAATGTTCTCCAAGAACTTCTTCTCGTCATATTTTTGATCGACTGTACACCATGCACGGATGTCAAAATGACGAGAAACTGACTTATCATTATACACTTTGTATGCCTGTCACGACCCAAAATCCCGACCCGGTCGTGATGGCGCCTCTCGTGGGGACAAGGCAAGCCAAACCAACCTAATTCCGTTCAACAGTTAAATTACACAGTTTTAAACAAGATTAGATTAACAACAAAGTCAGTCGGAATATATATAAGTAGTACTATCCCGACTACAGCCCTCAGATCGGGGTGTCACTAAGTCATGAGCCACTAGAGAAGGCCTAATGATAATATAACTATTACAATATCTTAAGTACAATTGTTTGAGGAAAGTAAAGTCAACAAAAGAAAAGAGTTACGGGGCTGCGGACGCAAGCAACTACCTCGTAATCTCCAAAGCTCCGGTCCAGCAGTAGTAATCAGTATCTCGGAGCGGAGTCGTTAACGCCTGAATCTACACACGAGGTGCAGGGAGTAATGTGAGTACTTCCAACTCAGTGAGTAATAGACGTAAATAATAACTGTAGGTAAGAAAACACATAATGCACAATAAAACATCATAAAAATGGTAACCAAGTGTAAAGTCGAGTAGAAAATCCTTTTAACGGATAAAACATGTACATCTTTCCAGTAAATATTGGGAAGAAACAGAAAACACTTTAAAAACTGCCCCTCGGGCTCAATGTCATTTAAATACATGCCTCTCGGGCTTAACATCATTTAAAATACATGCCCCTCGGGCTTAACATCATTTTAAACAGTAAAACCTTTTCAAAATCCGGTTACCAGTTGTCATTGTTACCAACTGTAACCTACAGTTGTCATTGTTACCAACTGTATTATCTACCCATCTCCGGTTATCAGTTGTCATTGTTACCAACCGTATTATTTATCATTACCGGTTGTCATTGTTACCAACCGTGACCTACAGTTGTCATTGTTACCAACTGGGCCATTATGATGGGTATCCTGCGCTCACTGTGGGTGGTTCAGACATCCGGAAGGGGCTTTAGCGGCCCAAGCGCTATATCATATCTCGTGGCAGCATGCCACCCGATCCATATATAACGATCATTTGAAAACATTATTTAGTTTTCCAAAACCAAGTTCAAATAACGATTCAAAGCATTTTAAATACCCCTGAAGGGTTTACATAACTGGCGTGAAGCCCAAATATGACTAAAAGCCCAAATCAATATAATATCAAATCAATTTCAAACAGTTATATAGTAAAATCATTAATCGGGACGGACCAAGTTCCAATCCCCATACA
>MCJB01052391.1:0-23689 GCA_002018475.1 Nicotiana obtusifolia | reverse complement strand
AGGGTGTCACAAAGTCATGAGCAACTAATGAAAATCCTAATAATAATATTACTATTACAATATTTTTGGCACAATTGTTTGAAAATAGTGGAAACAACAAGACAAAAGAGATACGGGGCTGCGGACGACAACAGCTACCTTGTAGTCTCTGAATCGCCACCCTGACAGTAATAATCAATGGCTCGGAGCGGAATCGATAAAGCCTGAATCTGCACACAAGGTGCAAGGAGTAATGTGAGTACTTCTAACTCAGTGAGTAATAATTATAAATAACATCTGAAAGTTAGAAGACACATAAGACATAGAGCAATCCACAGCGAAACAGTAGACATGTAAACATCTCAAGTAAAAATAACATGAAGCAAAGAAAAACAACAATACCAGCACAACGGAATACATTACACATCATAACTCTCGTGGCGGCGTGCCACCCGTTCCCATGGGTACCCGCGTTCACTGGGGGTGTACAGACACAGGGAGGGGCCCCTTACGGCCCAAGCGCAATATCTCGTGGCGGCGTGCCACCCGATCCTATTTACATCATTTAAAATGTCATTTAAATCTTAGGCCCTCGGCCTTTTATCACTCAGTAAAACCTAACATTTGGCCCTCAACATAGTGAAACAGTAGTACTCAGCCCAAAACATCATTTAAAATATTATGTAAACCTCAAAAACTGAGTAAAAGTGGCTGAGTTGTAAAACAGTGTAAATCAACACGACCGAGTTCAAGTAATACATCAACACAGTGAGGAAACGGTGATAAATACCCCTGAAGGGTTCACACAACCGACACGAAACACAAATATGGCAATCAGCCCAATTCATGACGATATCAACTAAGTTTCAATAAAATATATAGTAAAACTCATCAATCGGGACGGACCAAGTCACAATCCCTGTAGTTAACGACCCCACGCTCATCATTGAGCGCGTGCCTCACTTCAATATGGCACTACGATGTGCAATCCGGGGTTTCAAACCCTCAGAACATCATTTACAATCACTACTCACCTCGAACCGGCTAAATTTCTAGCCCACGACGCCTTTGCCCTTCGAATTGGCCTCCACGTGCGTCGAATCTATCCAAATTCAGAACAATTACGTCACAATATGTTGAGGGAACAAAGCCCAAGCGAAAACAACCGAAAATACCAAGAAATCCCGAAATTAGCAAAACCCGAGCCCAGGGCCCACTTCTCGAAGTTCAAAAATTTTCACATCAACGGGTTCCTTATCTCCCCGCGAGTTCACCCATACAAAAATTATCAAATTCCGACATCGGATTGGCTTTCAAATCTTAAATTTTTGTTCTTGGAAGATTTGGAAAAAAATCTGATTTTTCTTCCATAGATTCATGGATTTATGATGTACATGAGCATGGAATCATGATCTATGAAGGATTTATGATAAAGAACACTTACCTCCTTCAAATTTGTGGAAAACCTTCTAAAAATCGCCCAAACCGAGCTCCCCCAACTCTATTTTGTCAAAATGGCCAAAACCCCCCGTTTTTATAAAGTTTTCTGCCTCGGGTGCCACAGGTGGCGCCGGGCGCTGCCTGTGGCGCTGGTTCCAGCAGCCACAGATTCGCTGACACAAAAATAGGCATAACTTTCTCATACGATGTCCAAATTGGATGATTCTTTTTGCTATGACTCCGAAATTTCGATACGGATCTAATGCATCAATTAAAACTTAATTTGGAGTCCATTTGCATAATATGATACCACTTATTCTTGAAGAAACGACATCGAAACATTCTTGAAATGCCCAAGTTAAACTCCATCAACTATCCAAAATCCATTCGAGGCCCTCGAGACTTCAACCAAATATATCAACAAATCATAAAACATCATATGGACTTAGTCGAGGTCTCAAATCACATCAAACAACGTTAAATACACGAATCCTATCCCAATTCAAGCCTAATGAAACTAACAACTTCCAACTTCTACATTCGATGCCGAAACCTATCAAATCGAATCCGATTGACCTCAAATTACACAAGTCATAAATAACATAACGGACCTATGAACTTTTTCAAAACTTGATTCCGACCCCGATATCAAAAAGTCAACTCCTCGGTCAAACTTTCCAAAAATCTTCTATTTTCAAGCATTCGCCAAAATGCGTTAAATTGTCCTACGGACTTCCAATTTCAAATCCGGACATACGCCTAAGTCCGAAATCACCATACGAAGCTCTAGCAACTCTCGGAATTCCATTCCGACCCTCGGATCAAAATCTTGCCTAACAACCGGAAATCGCCAAAATACAACTCCACCAATTCAAGCTTAATTCTACACCAGACCTCCAAAACCAACTCCGATCACACTCCTAAGTCATAAAGATCCTCCCGAAGCTAACCGAACCATCGGAACTCACATCCGATCCCTCTAACTCATAAGTCAACATCCGGTTGACTTTTCCAACTTAAACCTTCTTAAAGAGACTAAGTGTCTCATTTCTTGCCAAACTCAGTCCTAACGCAAACTACTCAACTCGATCACATAAAACATGGATAACAAAGCATAATGAGACGGAAATACGGGGAAAACGGAGCTGTAACTCACGAGACGACTAGCTGGGTCGTTACACAGGACGACCCAACATGATATAGAAACTGTACATGTGACATACGGGCCTATAAGAGCGAAATGATCATTTATACACTCAAAGCATAGGCTGACAAGGCCATACAATCATCTATATATATCACATCTGTCTACAAGCCTCTAAGAGTACATAAATGTCATAAAGGTCGGGACAGGGCCCCGCCAAATCAATCAATACATGTCCAAATCATACTGACCAGATAGGCAACTTTAAACAAGTGGAGTGCACCAACACCTTCCGCTGAACCTGATAGCCTATTAGAAGGACTGCCAACCTATCTATCGAGACCTGTGGCATGAAACGCAACATCCCCAGGAAAAAGGATGTCAGTACGAATAAAGTATCAAGTTTGTAAGGCATGGAAAGTAGTACATAAAATATATGAAAAAAAACTTACAGTAAAGAACTCAACCTGTAAGTCTGAATAGCTCTGTGAATCATGAAACATTAATAATGTAATGCATGTGCGTATAAATATCATATCATGCATAGGTATATACTTACATAACATCATCAAGCCTCTGAGTTCATCTCATCATATCATCTCTGCCTCTGTGGGCGAAATCACCAACGTATACCAATGCATCAGGTGGTGGTGCGTATATGACGTTGTAACCTTCCCCATACCCCTTATACATATAATATACACGTATATAACGACATCTGGTCATGGGTCAATGTACATGTATAAATGAATGCAATGCATAACGAAGTAAGTCGATAAGATCACTCGGAATGTCATAAGATCTATATGCCTTCAGTTAATATCATAAAATAAACTTTATCAGATTATGTATTAAGTTGATAACAGGACACATGGGGAATCAAAAACATAGGCATCCCTAGTACGTCTATGAAAAGAGTCATTTGTAAAAATTGCGTGTTTGCTCGTTTACTTTTTATCATATGGATCATGCCAAATGGAAAGAAGGATAGTCTTAACATGCCTTATCACAATCTGTCTAATAACTATGTTGAACTCACACTTTAATCTACAGCAACGATAATAATGCTATCGTTAAGCTACGAAATATGCAACTATCGTACAATGAATGACGAGCTTATTTTATATTAAAACGACAGTATCTCCCCTGTTTTCCTTGATTTACCAAGTCCATAAACCAACAATAACACATACAACCTTCATCTATATGCTTTTAGAACCACAACACAAATTGAGCCACATAACAACAAGTACTTAAAATATCACCAACAAAACTACTATTTACCAAAACGAACGGCAAGCTGGGATTGAATCTCTTTTGAACCATTTAACCCCAAAGTCATTCATTCTATAACTTAACAACATGTACAGCATTATATTAAGTACAATGGGAGGATGTCTAACCTCCATTTCATCTCCTAATTTACCCTCAAACTACCCAACAATTCTACAACAATAACAAGTACAACTTTCCATGGTTATGTTGTCCTTTCTCTAAACATTCCCAGTACCAACAACAAGTTCGACATGTAGACAATATACTTATATAAAAACATCATAAGAAAGTCATTTTCTAAGGTTTCCAACCATTTAACGTTCATGGGAACAACCTTTCCAAAACAGTCCATTAAAAACAATAACAGCTAACTATTTCAAGTCTCCTCTTGTAGTATTTTACTCAAATAATGCAACAAACACGCAAACAACGTCAAGCACATGTAGTAGACTATTATACTCAAATTAAATAGTAGAAACAATGCGAAATTTAAGCAAAACACAGCCCACAAATATCCTCAATGACACCACAACACTATAAGTGTTGTATTCTCTTCTTGAATCAATTTTTGGTGTTCAAGTTAGTGTGTAAACACTTGTAGTTCGCCTTGAAACTCCAATATATATAAAGGAGGGACTGACTCTTACCTTAATCACCAATAACAACACGAAACCTGAGGTTACTTCATCTTGAAGAATCCTCCAAAATAGCCATAAGATGAAGAACTACGATCTAGCGAGCACCACGACATCTCTAGCTTTTGATTCGTGTTTTTCTCTTTGGTTTTCACTCTAGAATTATGGAGAATACTTTGAGAGTGTTTTGGGAGAGTATATGGTCTGGTTGGATCAAACAGTGACTCCAAATGAGCCTTGACCCAATCTTTAAAGATTGGAGAATCACCCACCGCCTAAGTGGATCCCATGGGAGCTGCTTGCCAGTCTCGCAAAATTGCAAGTATCTCTCTATTCTGATGTTGTATCGACAAATGGTTTAATGTGTTTGAACTAGACTCGTAGATATTCAATTTGGTAGGTAGACTACCCTATAATTTAAAGTATATTAGGAGAAAAGCTCAGCTACATTTGACTTAATTTTCAGCATATTTATGAATGTAACTTGTGATGACCTTTGCCAACTTTTGTTCCACAACTCGCTTGACTTAAAAACATAACACATGACTATGATACAACTAAAATAACTCATGGCATGACCTACTTATTATTTTAGGCATCCGAGTCTCACCCAAATGTACATGTTATAACATTCCCAACTTGTTGACTTTCGATAAAACTTATTTTCTTCTGGCTGTTTAGCTTCTAAGCTATCCAACCCTCTCGGTACAAGCAGTTCAGGATCTTAAATATTCTTAACCTCCAAGATAACATAATTAACTCACTTTATATATTATCAAAGATATTTCATTTCTAAGCTTATATCAATGGACTTACGACAGACTCTCACGTACGAAACTATGGGTTGTAACACACAAAATGTTAGGCAAGATACATGCCTCAAACAACCCAATTCAATACTCAAAGAAGCCCTTTCCGCATGAATCAACCTCCAGACAACTCGAAACTAGCCAAAACAACTTAATAATATCAATAAAAGCCATAGGAGAAAAGCCCAAACACAAAAGCTAAGATCTTGGTTCAATTATGCAAAGTCAACCCAAAAAGTCAACCTCGAGCTCGCACTCCGAAAGACGCATAAACACACAAATTCCGAACACCTATTACAATATGAGTCCAAATATATGTATTTTATCCAAATCCGACTTCAAATCGACCCTCAAATCGTCAATTTTTACTTTAGAAATACTTTTACTTAAATCCTCAGTTTCTTCAACAAGATTCACCAATCAAACGCTAAAGTCAAGGATGAAAATCATAAATAAGCAAATCTGGGTCAAAAATACTTATCCCAATCCAAGCCGTGAAAATTCCCTCTAAAATCGCCCAAATCCAAGATCTCAATCTCGAAATGTGAGAAATGAAATTAAACCCTCGTTCAAGATATATTCTGCCAAGCATTTTTGCGCCTGCGGCCCCCTAAGTTGCATATGCGACACTGCATCTACAGAAAAATCATTGCAGATGCGGACTCCACTTAAGTCCCTAAATTTTGCTTTTGTGCACCGTTACTCTGACCAGCAGAGCCCCCTCTACGGACCAAAGCGCGCACCTGTGATCACGCTTCTACGCAAACAGTGACGTATTTGTGGAAACCCTTGATCTTAAACAACGCCACATTTACGATCCTAGGTCCGCTTTTAGGGACTCGCACCTGTGAACCAAATGATGGAGGTGCAAAAGCACCATAACCGATCTGCCAAAACCACCACAAATGATCTGAAGCTTATCTGAAACTCATCTGAGATCCCCGGGACCCCGTCCAGTCACATCTACCAATCTTAAAACATAACACGGACCTACCCGAGACTTCAAATAACACAAAACAATTCTAAAACCACTAATTGCACATCAATTAAAGCCTAAGGAACTAATCATAATTTCCAAATTTAAAACTTACGCAAAACAACACCTCCAAATGACCTCAATTTTGCATGGAAGTCCCAAATAACACAATGGACCTAACCCATTTCCCGGAACTAAAATCTAAATTTGATATCAATAAAGTTCACTCTTAGCCAAATTTATCAATCTTCCAAACCTTCAACTTTTTAACTTTCGCCAAATAGGACCAAATCAATCTAGGAACCTCAAAATCTCAATTCAGACATATGCCTAAGTACAAAATTACCATACGAACTTATTGAAATCATCAAAACACCATTCCGGGGTCGACTTCACAAAAGTAAAACTCCGGTTAACTCTTACAGCTTAAGCCTCCAACCAAGACACTAAGTGTTCCAAATCAATCCAAAACCTCTCTAGAACCATCCCGACGATCCCCGCAAGTCGCACAGCCAAAAATACACATACGAGGACCTTCAAAAGGCTAAACCTTGTTCAAATACACAAAATGGATGATCTGGTCGTTACAAAGCTGATTAATTAACGAATTCGAGAGAAATAATAGTATTTTAGGAGTGAACTAAGAACAATAACTTGATCATGAGATAACAATCTTATATCTATCTCGTTAATTGCCCTTACTTATAATTACGTTGTTGCTTAACTCTTCGTTTTCATGCGATCAAATTTTGACTTGCTTATAATTTAGTTTCTTACTTATTAACTACAACCACCTCAATTCAACGATATATTCATCCAGAATATCATTGAACCAACAATTACTCAAGCACTATTTAATCTAATTCATGTGAAAGCAATATATAAACTATACTATATATTACTAGCGAGCTTTAACTTTATACATTGATTGTGTGCTTATCAGGAGTCAATTTAAAAATGTTAGAGTAACATCAACTAACGCCTATCTAATCCAAAATACTAGGTTTACATCAAGGATCAAAAGAGTTCTTCAAGACCCAAAATCTAGGGCTTGTGAGACTGTTGTTCAAGGTAAATTTTTGTACTCTCTACCACTAAAGTTAGAAACTCTATGACATATATAAATGTTAAGATTATAAGTATTATAAAGTCTATGGATGGAAACATGAGATTACTTTTGCCATGTAAACCTACGTTGAGGAATTGGAATGAATCAGTAGTTGGGTTAACTGTTTAACCACTTATTTTTTATTCTCGAAGAGATTGAGTATGCGAGTTCGTTGGTAGAGAGACTTTGCAGTTTGACCATGATGAGTTGAGACAACGCTTTTAATAAAGTGTAAATTCTCACAAACAATATATATCAAGTTGTTGCTAAATCGCAATGTTGATATGAATATTGATTTGAGTGAGCGACTCACATTATTCATTAGAATTATAAAAAACGGGATCGGATGATTATCATATTTAATCTTAAAAGAATGTTCTATTGCTCCATAAACCATATTTCATGCATTTCATGACATGCATATGCTTTCTTAGTATTATTGACAGTTCAAGTTTGTTTCCTGTGATTACAATAAAAATTATTGTTGTTTAAAATTTCATGATTGGCATTGCTAATAATTATTTTTGAGTTCCTAGATCTCTGAGAAAGGTTAGCGACGACGCCTCGAAACCAGTCGCACCGAAGTAGGTCTATTAGTGCATTGTTGGCTCGAGTACTACATAAAATAATCCTAGTAAGGTACAAAAATGTGAGTATGCTAACCTTGAACGTTACGGCACCACAAGGATATGGCCTAAGTAATTAAGGTACAAGAATAAGAAACATGTCATAATCTTTGGTACTTCTTATAAAAAGAATAAAAGAAAGAAAGAATTTTTTTGATAAAAAAAGAAAGTACGACTTTCCTATAGTACTAACAAGTTTTTATAAATATGAGTTGTTTTTTTTAACCGTTGATAAAAAGATTTTAGAAATTTATTATATCATTGGTACATATTTTTCCATAGTCTCATTCCAGCTTTAGTATGGGGAGGGGGGAGGAAGGGGTGGTCTTACTTAGTGAGTATCATTGTGATGTACTAACATTCTATTGTTTACTTTAATAACCTATATTGACTTATGTCAATGTAGGTGTAGCGACCCGGCTAGTCCTTTTGTGTATTTGAACTCCATTTTTCTATTTGATGTTCTCTGTATATGTAACTAATATTTCATAACTTGCTGGGATGGGTGGTTTGGCTTTCATGGGGTTCAGAAGTAAATTGGAACACTTAGTTTTACTTTGAAAATCTTAAGTTGGAAGAGTTTACTAAGGTTTGAAATTTTTGTGAAAAACCTAAGATTGATGATTTGACAGTTCCAATAGGTTCGTATGATAATTTTAGATTTTAGACGTATGCTCGAATATAGATTATGAGGTTTCTAGAAGATATTGAGTTTATTTGCCGAAAGTTGGAAGCATGAAGTATTGGGGAGTTTGTATGTTTGACTGCTAGTTGACGTTGATGAAGTCGGACTCCGAATGTTATTAGGGAACTTGGAATTATTTCATTTATTGTTTGAAACTTATGTGCAATGTTTGATTGTTATCCGAATTGTTTAGGCTTAAATTGGACACTTGGTTGGAAGCTTGGAAATTCTTGAATTTAAGAGAGGTGCAATTTGTGATTTGATCTTCAATTCGTAACTGGGATGTTATTGTATGGGTTAGAAAGAATTGGATGAGTTTGGTAGTGTTTATGGACTTTGGTATGATTGGGTGGGGTCCAGGGTGGCTCGGGTGAGTCTAGGACCACCTAGAGCATTTTTGGTGTTGCAGAATTTTTAGGTGTCAGGATTTTCATCTCGACTGCGTAGTGTACTGCAGAGCTGGGGGAAGTTTCTATTCGCACTTGGGAAAGGGGTCCCACATTCGCGAGGAAGGGGCTGGGAGCTGGATCATTGTGCATCGTGTTCGCGGATGGCTAGGCGCAGTCGCGTAGTTGTGTGGGGATGGTCTTCGCGTTGATGGGTTTTGCTGGGGAACTCGTTCGCCTTCTCGTTCACAAAGTGTGCCTCACGTTCGCGGAGGTTGGAATGCTTAGGCATCAAATTCGCATGACCTGTATCGCATTCGCGTAGAATTATTTTGGGGCCGTGGTATGTTGTGCTTGGTGATCCCGAAGCTTTAGACCGCGATTGCGAAGGCTTTACTTGGCAGTACATTAAAGTGGGGATTTCAAGATTTTTACTTATTCTCTCATATTTTCTACCATGGACAAAGAGAGAGGTAATATTTCTTGGATAATTTCATACAGGACATTGAGTTAAGTGATTTCTACTCATTTGAGGAATTATTTCAACAATTTACATGGATAATTAACACCTAAAACATGAATTTTTGAGGTAAATTTGAGGGTTTCTTCTACAACTTAAGAGAGTGAAAATTGAGATTTTTCTATGATTTGGACTTGGATTTGAAAACCAAAAACATATTTGAACTCGTAAGGTTATGGGTAGTTGAGATCTAACCCTTTACTCGGGTTTGGATCATGTAGGTTCGGATTAACTTTTATTGACTTTTTGAAAATTGATTAAAGATTGAAGCTTTATTATTTGGAATTGGTTCCTATGGCTTTGTTTGACGTTATTGAGTCATTTTTTGCTAGATTCGTGCCGGTTGGAGGTGATTTCTAAGGAAAAGGGATTTTTGGAGTAATAATTTAGCTCTTTTGAGGTAAGTATATTGCCTAATCTTGTTGGGAGGGAATAACCCTAAGCATGTGACCTTATTTGGCTTATTGGAGTGTGTGAAAAGTGATTATATGTGAGGGGACGAGCATACACGTAGGTGCTATAAATGATTTTGACCGAATTAGATTTTCGGGTCAATTGTGCCTTGATTGGACTAAGTACTTTCTATGGTTTTATATTTAATTATTTGTATGAGTAGGTGAACTACTTGAATCATGTTAGAGACCATGTATAGGGATTGACATCATGTTTGAACATGATACTCATTATTGCATGGCGTACGCACCTAATTTGAGTTGTAATTGAATACTTCGCACGTGCATACACCTTGGCATGCTATTTTTCTCCGTCCATGAGTATGTGATTTGATTTCAGTTGTTCGTATACATGTGGTTATGTATATTCATTCTTTGCGATTGATTAGATTGAGATCAAATGAGTTATCCGTGCAATTGTTATGATTATTGCACGTGAGTTGTCTATATAGTGTGTGGATAAGGATCAATCCCCCTAGGGTCGTTCTCTCATGATTCTCCTTGATGATGTGCAAATGGATTATGGAAACTAGTCAGTGTTTGAACTTTGTGTATTTTCTCTATATGAAAGCTCCTTGGATGTATACAAGTTTTCTTTTTTTTTTTTCTTTTTTTTTTTTGCTGCGTATCTTCTTTATATGCTAGCCTTGGAAAGAATATATGCCTTCTACGCAAATTTTCTCTATATGTTACTTTGGTTGATGAAATGACTCATTGTATATATCTTCTCCATTTGAGGAACTATTGGGTTGATTGTGATGCTTGTGCAAATCTTCTTCATGTGCACCGTTGTTCTATATGTACCATATGCTTAGATTTCGGTACTGTTGCGATGTACATATATAACTATATAGGTTCGATCATGAGTATCATTGACCACTCTCGCCTCTACATCACCAAGGTTAGTCATAATAGTACTGAGTACATGAAATTGGTTGTACTCACACTACACTTTGACTTAGTTGTGCAGATTCAGGATTTGGCTCTTTAGTTTGAAATAAAGGTAGAGGTGCATTATGATCGCTATCCCTGGCATCTATCCTTTCATTACTGTTATTGTTTATGAAAATATATTGTATTAGTAGACTTCCATTCTTATATTGGAGCTTAGGACTTACTGCTACCCCTTTATAGGGATTTGTTGCATTAGTTTTGTATTTATCTCTGCTACTTCAACTTTTAGACTCATTTTATTATTATTATTATTATTATTATTATTATTATTATTATTATTATTGCAAAACTCGGTCATACTACGAGTCTATTTTGAAGAACTCAGGCAGTGCTGAGATTCAGCACTTTTATGGTAATAACCATGAAAATAATGTTATAAATTTTTCTAAATTGATAATTAAGCAGATTATATCTGCCGAAGAGTGGGAAACTTCCACAATGAAAGAGCGTCAAGTTATACTTGACAATAAGCAACAATTTAGTTATACTTATTGGGATTATATCCAAGCTTTTTCAGATGTGTTATACTACAATAATGACAGGCACAGACATACTTGGTTTATTAAAGTATGTCCCAGAATATACTCTGGAAAAATTCCAAATTGGTTTACACTGGTGGTCATACCATGGTCCGTTAATAAATATATTACCGGCATTCTACAAGAAATTATATGAGGAATGGCTCACATTATCTCCAGATTTGGATACTCTATTTAAACAGGATCATATATGTTGGCCCGAAAAAATGGGTCAAATTTACTTCTTTTTTGGAATTTTCAATTCCATGGATATACAAATGAATACCAGAAGTTGGTTATACTGACGAACAAATTTTCTGTTTATATCGGATATATTTCAATAATTTTTGGGACAAGATGATAAAAATTGACCCAAAAACCAATCAGATGCATGGACAAGAGACCGTAGATAATATCCAAGCTGGCAATAAAGGTTTACAAAAAAAAGGCTACAAAAGCTATGATGGATGATATTTCTATCAAATATATTGCTCGAAAAATCAATCTCCAGCAAAATAATAAACAGCAGATGGTAGAAGAATATCTGAAAGATGTTTAGAGGACTTTACTATTGGAAATAGATAAATCAGACACTTCAATGAAGGGTAATACAGGATATTCCTGTAACAAAGATGATAATTCACAAAGTGAAGAGTCTGTTAAAAGTGTGGACCTTTCAGAAGTAGAAGATTTTCTACAAAAATTGAAGGGAAAAGAGACGAAATAGTAATCAGATAAAATAGTGGACCCCACACGTTATACTCAGGGGATAAC
Source organism: Nicotiana obtusifolia (assembly GCA_002018475.1). Lineage (NCBI taxonomy): Eukaryota > Viridiplantae > Streptophyta > Magnoliopsida > Solanales > Solanaceae > Nicotiana > Nicotiana obtusifolia. Next base: position 11,408 of record MCJB01052391.1, on the reverse strand, counting down.
AAGTCATACTCATGGGCCCTGACAGCGATAGAGGTCACTGTTCACTGATGTGTGAATAGTAGAAATGGTCACTATTCACTGAAGTGTGAATAGTAAAATACTGTACAAAATTTTTCTTTAAATAGAGGCTTTCGCCTTATTATTCAGCATTAGAAATTTTTGGAGTTTTATTACCCTTTTTTAGTCTATCATATAAGGGAGCAAGATCACGAGACATATTTTTATAGAAAGGAGAAATATAATTTAAACTACCCAGAAATCTCTGCAGTTGAGTTCTATCAGTAATTACATCAGGAAACTTTGAAGCAAAATCTATTGCTCGTTGAATAGGTGTAATCTTACCTTGACAAATATGATGTCAAAGAAAACGAATATTAGTTTGAAATAAACTCATTTTTGGTTCAGATATAACCAAACCATTTTGAATGACAATTCGTTCAAAAATGTCTAAGTGCCTATAATGCAATTCTAAAGTTTTAGAATAAACAAGAATATTATCAATGTAAACAATAATAAAATCCATATAAGGATTAAAAATATCATTCATGATTTTTTGAAATTCAGAAGGTGCGTTTTTAAAACCAAAAGGCATTACGTTCCATTCGTATTGCCCAAAAGGAACATTAAAAGCAGTTTTATAAGTATGTTCCCTAAATAAATGAATCTGCCAATAACCTGATTTTAAATCAAATTTAGAAAATATATTGGCATCATATAATCGAGAAAGTAAATCCCTTTTATTAGGGATCGGGTATCTAATCTATTTTAAAACCTTATTTAAAGGCTTATAATTGATAACTAATCTGGGAACTCCTCGTTCCTTTTCAGCCGCATTATTAACATAAAAGGTTGTACATGACCAAGGTGATCGCGAAGGTTTTATTAAACCTTTCTGTAATAAACTGTCAATTTCCTTTTTACAGAATTAGACTAATTATGTGTTCATTTGATAGGGTCGTGACTTCGTCAGAATATTTTCCTCAGAAAAAGAGTCTTCATAAGGAAGAGAGACCACATGCTTTTTCCTATCCCAAGCACTTGGGTGGTCAGCACAAATAGAGACAACAAATTGTTCAGAAATTAGTTTAACCTTTTCTTGAACTTTTGTAGATTTCAAAATATCATCTATAGTCATGCTGTAAAAAGAATTTAAATGAAATATTTTTCTATCAATCAAAGAATTTATATTTCGTGCAAGAGGTTCAGTTATAAACTGGAACGAAATCTTTTTACCCATATAAGTAGCATCGAATCCATTGCTATCAACATGAGTAAAGGGATAAATAGTTTGGATAAAAGGAGTTCCTAATATGATACGAGGAAACATTTTATCTTTAACTAGTATAAAGAAGTGAGGAATACACACTTTTTGTTTACAAACATATGCATTTGGCAATTTGTATTCAATTTTCATTCTATCACCAGAAGCAGAACTAACTTTATGAGAAGTTTTCTGAAAATATCTGGTCGGAATTATTCCTTCCTGAATACAATTTATGTCAGTACCACTATCAATAAGTGCAGTTTCAGTAATAGCAAAATTATTATCAATTAAAATAGTACACTTAACATACCATCTATATGAAGTAACTATTTGCATCATTCCTAAAAATAAATCATGGTTGGGATCAGAAATAGCCTTTTTTGAAAATTCAGATATTTCTTCTAAATCATTGTTTTCAGAAATAATCCCTTTTTTCTTAATATCAGTTGAAATAGCATTTTTCTCAACTTGTCCGATTCTATGATCCAAAATCATTTGGTTTTGCTTGAGAGATTTAATCTCATTTTTAAGTTGTTCATCTTCAAATTTTAAATCATCTAATGAAGAGGTATTACTAGGAAGATTCATATTGTGTGGGGAGTTCTTTTCTAAAAGTCGTTTTTGAACTTCCGCCATAGAATATGGAACTTCATCAAGTATATCTCTTTTTCGAATAGGCTTATCAGCCGATTGTGAAGTAGAAGTAGAAGCCATATTAATAATTTTTTCTCGTAAAATAGGGTATGAGACTTCTTTTAATAGTTGTAAAATATTATCAGAATTAATAGGCTTTATTTCAAAATCATTTTGAAATTGAGATTGTAATTTATAAAAATCCAAATTTTCACAAGAGCATTTACCTGTTTCATTGGCACATTTATCACAAGTATCAGTATCAGATAAATCAAATATTTTAATAGACATTTCAGACGAAGCAGATGAAGTATAATCAGTATCATAATCTTCTGTAGAACTTTCTGCCATAATTTGCAGAAACTTCTCTTTGGATTTATCATCCAATTCAAGAGGAGAGCTTTAAGCTTCTCTTTCTTGCAGTTTGGAGCAATGTGGCCAAATTTGCCACACTTATAACACTTTATGTTTTTCAGATCTCGTTTAGATCTATTTTTGGCAAATCGCGTTTCTTTGTGATATTTTCTTCGAGAATATTTCTCTTCTTTAGATCGACAATGTCGTCGTTTTTTACCCTTTCTTTGGTAAAAATCAATAATACTTCCTTTTTCTTTTCCCCTTTTCTTTTTAAAAGAGGAGCCATCTTCCATACCAAATTGTTGACAAAAATCACCTAACTGAGTTCTTTCAGTTAGTTTCTGTCTCTTGAGCTGTTGCTTTAATTTCAGCTCACTACATAAACTTAATCCTTCTTGGGTACATACCCCAATTAATTAGCCATAAGTATAGCTACTATAATGAATCTGGACATTATTTCCACGAAGAGATTTTCTAACTCTTTCTGCAAATAAAGGAGGTAATCCATCGATAAACTTTCCTTTCCAGTGTTTGCTATTACTTTCGGGTAAATCCATAACCCTGCTTAGAAAGGTATCCTTATACCAACGAAATTCACCTAGATGTTTACATCTAAGCCCATTTAATAAGGTACGAATATTTTCGTGCATATTGGTAAATCTACCACTAAAATGTTCTATAATGGTTAAAACTAAGGTATAGACACAATCTTGTCTTCCTGCTTCTAGGGGTCTACCTAAGGTATCTACCCCAGGTTCATTCTTAACAGCATCATAAATTTCTAATTTATCTTCAGGAGACAAAAAATTATCCCACCATCCTCTTAACTGTCCAGTAAATCCTGCGACTAGCATTCTGCAAATTATCACCTCAGTATTTTTGTAAGAGGTAGCCTTACAAATCATAGAATACATCAACATACGATGTACTAAGATACTAATTTGTCTATCAGTCAAACCATCTAAATTCCATTCATAAATGGCATCACCGTTATAACTGGTGTTGGTTTGGTACCAATCTCTTTCTTCCATGAGAATATCCTGAGTAGTTGGTCTTGGATAATAATAGGTACTCACTCTAGGTGTATCACCATAACGTTTACCTATTTTTCTAAGCTTGTTAATTTCAGATCTAGTTTCTTCCTTATAATCTTTGGAAGGGTCAGCTATATTTTCTGCATATTCAGAAGCTAACTCAAGGGGTTTGAGATTTAAACTAGCTAATTTTTCGTTAACTAGTTGTTCTAAATCTTCTCGTGATTTAATCTGAAAACCAGCAATATCTGGAGGTCTCTGTATAGAGGGTGGTAGTTTAACAGATATAGAGGGCTCATCGGAAATTACTTGAGTCGAATGAACTACTAAAGAGCGATCCGATGAAGAAGTAATATTAATCCTCTTTACCAAATCAATTAAACAATCAAGTTTTGAATCAAGAGAACTGATATGTTCACCCAAAACTTAAACATATAAAGACAAATAATTATTTTGAGAGATCAAAATTATTAATCTCTTTTATGCCATTACCAGCGATATCATCTTCAATAAATCTTTGAAAAGCAGCAAAAGTAATACCTGTATTATTGGGTAATACAAAAGGAGCTTGTGGAGGATAAATACTTTTAACCGTATTACCAGAACTTTCTAAATAAGTTCGTTCAAGTACCTTGATATACATAGGCATATAAGTGGATATAAACCACAGAACAAAATATATAATCTGATTATGCAATGCACATAATTCATAAAATTCTTGAGAAATACTTCTTTTATTTTCAGTAGTATAATACTCACTGTACCAGTTTTTAAAACTTTTCCATTTATCCTGACAAAATTCTGACAAAATATGTTGTCTTGCCGGTGATCCCGGACTAAAATCAATTTGGAACTTAATCATCATTTAAACATCATTCAAATTAAAATCCATTTCGGATGCAGTAGGAATATCCTTATCAGAAGACTTGTCTTCTTGTACTATATTATTAAAAAAATTTATACGTTCTACTCTTTTATCATTATTAGTAGTAGAAATAGTATGCAAAGAAGCAGATCGATTTAATCGGGCTGGACCATATACTGGTTCTACTGGAGCAATATAAGATTGGGTTGAAGGCAAAGAAAGCCTTCTGCTACCAGTAAAGGATTGCCTATAAGGCGTTAAAGACTTGTTTTCTTCAAATTGAATGCAAATCTGACCTTCTGGGGTCTGAGAAATATGAGAATAGTCACAATTTGTGACTGTATCTGCTTGTTGACTTGGTGATATTATTGAGTCTAAAAACCATGTAGTAGGGAAATTAATTTCATCCCATCTAATAGGTCTCCTAGTGGTGACCTTGGATTTAGCAAAATTAGTCTCAAATATAATAGACTGATTAGACGAATCTGTCAACTTACATCAAGGATTTAGAGTGGACAAAAACTTATAATAAATCCCGTATGATAAACAAATAAGTTCAGAACCAGGTGCATAATTATAACCATGTATTTTAACATTTAAAGTTAAAGCATCAAGAATATTAATATCAGAAAGAGATAATTGCAAATTGGGTTGTGTATTGAAATATGCAGGACCATACGCCACCGTAGATTCAATTGTACTCATAAGAGACTGTCTAAAATTTAAATTTCTGGCATCTCTTAAAGCTGCCAAGAAAGTCTTTGGTAACCCTTTAAGGGTTAATGGTTTAAATGCAATTTGCACCATACCAATATGAACGAAATTAAACTTATGTTTATAAACATCAATATCACGATTATTCAACAATCGAATAGTTTGTTCAGAAAAATTTAAAGCAAGAGACTGCTCCGTCGTTTTTATTAGTTGTTTAGACGACGGTTATCAAACCATCCAAAATCATATATCTGTTTAATAGGAACTTAAGGAATAGTCCATTTATTTAATAAATCAAGATTCAGAGGTACATCTACCTCTTCAAGCCTAGTATTTTTAATACTAGTTTCTCCAGTGTCCATATTCATAAAATATCTATGTTGAATATACTTTCTCAGTTTCTTATTAACGTAATTCCTAGGCTCTGAATAGTGACAGTTTATATCGGATATATTTCAGAAGTAGAAGATTTTCTACAAAAATTGAAGGGAAAAGAGACGAAACAGTAATCAGATAAAATAGTGGACCCCACACGTTATACTCAGGGGATAACAAGTCATACTCATGGGCCCTGACAGCGATAGCGGTCACTGTTCACTGATGTGTGAATAGTAGAAACGGTCACTATTCAGTGATGTATGAATAGTAAAATACTATACAAATTTTTTTTCTTTGAATAGAGGCTTTCGCCTCATTATTCAGCATTAGAAATTTTTGATGTTTTTCTTTCTCTCTCTAAGCCTTGTATACTCTATCTTCTCTCTAGTTTAGTAATCAGTTTTGTATAGTTCAAGTTTGTAATTTTGTAAAAAGAAATCAAAAAAGCTCAGAGTTTTGGGCACAAAGGGCACCAGGTACTACTTTTATTTTGTTTCCTTTTTATATCTTAATCTCCGATGGCCAGGCTTATAGCCGGCTAAATTCATATCTATGCTGAATACGATTACTTCTTAGCTTCATATTAACTATGAACTAGACTCTATTAAAATCAAGAGACTCCAAATATGAATAGTTAACTTATAATCATGTAATTTTTAGCTTGGTTCTGAGATGGTGGTACAGTCGTACTATTTACTGCACACTTCGATTTGCCTTACTGGCTACGTGTAGCGTCTGGTGAGAGGCCGTTTATTGCTGTTATTTAAGGCCGTTTAATTCCCAGTGAGCCTTTTGGGGTATCCTACACACATGGTCTGAAGTCACCGCAGTATTTAGTTACTGACAGGCCCCTTGCTCGGGTAAAAGAATTTACCATACAGTTAATCATGTACATCATTTTAAGGCTAAAAATTCATATCATAGAATCCCTTAATTTTGATTCTTGTTTGATGACAAGGGTACTCTCTTGATTCGGGTCTATCGCCGTCGAGCAGACTACCGCCGGCACCAACAGATCTTGGGTCAACTTGGTATCAGAGCCTAGGAATTATATTAAAAAGAAACTGAGAAAGTATGTATAAAAAAATTTACCATACAGCTAATCATGTACATCATTATAAGGCGAAAAATTCATATCATAGAATCCCTTAATTTTGATTCTTGTTTGATGACAAGGGTACTCTCTTGATTCGGGTCTATCGCCGTCGAGCGGACTATCGCCGGCACCAACAGATCTTGGATCAATTGGTATCAGAGCCTAGGAATGTGACGACCCGGTCAGTTGTCTCATGGGTTACCACTCCGTTTTCCCCATTTTCTGTCTCATTATATTTCGTTATCCGTGTTTTAGGTAATCAAGTTGAGTAGTTTGCGTTTGGGGTGAGTTTTGGGAGGTTAAACGGATTAAACCATCATTGGAAAAACAAAAGTTGCAGAAAAACCACGTGAGAATGCGGACCGCATAACTCAAATGCGGACCGCATATCTCACAGTGGGGTCGCAGAAACAAGCAGAGACCTGGGCAAGATTCGCGACCAAAATGCGGTCAGAATGCGAACCGCAAACCTGAAATGCGTACCGCATATTTGACAGTGGAGATCGCATACTGAGACAGAAATTTGGACAAAAATCTACGTCAGGAATGTGACGAGAATGCGATCGCAAAACATGAAATGCGAACCGCAAACCTCGCTTTGAGCTGATTTCGCTCTGAAGTTAGAATTTTGGTGATTTTCGGTCGATAGGTGAGATTTTGATCCGAGGGTCGGAATGGAATTCCGAGAGTTGCTATAGCTTTGTATGGTGATTTCGGACTTAGGCATATGTTCGAATTTGAAATGGGATGTCCGTAGGACAATTCAACGCATTTTGGCGAATATTGGAAAATAGAAGATTTTTGGAAGGTTTGACCGAGGAGTTGACTTTTGATATCGGGGTCGGAATCTAGTTCTGAAAATCTTCATAGGTCCGTTATGTTATTTATGACTTGTGTGCAAAATTTGAGGTCAATAGGATTCGATTTGATAGGTTTCGGCATCGAATGTAGAAGTTGGAATTTGTTAAGTTTCATTAGGCTTGAATTGGGGTATGATTCATGTATTTAGCGTTGTTTGATGAGATTTGAGGGTATGATTCATGTATTTAGCGTTGTTTGATGCGATTTGAGGCCTCGACTAAGTCCATATGATATTTTAAGATTTGTTGATAAATTTGATTGAAGTCCCGAGGGCCTCGAATGGATTTTGGATGGTTGATGGAGTTTAACTTGGGCATTTCAAGAATGTGTCAATGTCGTCTCTTCTAGATTAAGTGGTATTATATTATGCAAATAAACTCCAAATTCAGTTTTAATTGAAGCGTTAGATCCGTATCAAAATTTCGGAGTCATAGCAAAAAGAATCGTCCAATTCGGACATCGTATGAGAAAGTTATGCTTATTTTTGTGTCAAGGAAAACAAAATCTGCATAAACGTTAGAAATGCTACGCTTGATGTCAAAAATGCGAACAGCATTTTGGTTTTTCTGTGCAAAATGCGAACAACAAAGTGAAACAGATTGTTGGGCCGAAAGCAATGTCAAAAATGCTACGCAAAATGTGGACAGCATTCTGGTTATGCGAACAGCATTTTGAACACCTGAATTGTTCCGATTTTTGACCCCTTTTTTAAGTAGAAACCAATGCCCCTTTGCCCTACAAGAACCTATTTTCATTACCCACGAAGAGAAACACCTCCAAACACCATAGAATCACCATAAATCCACCTCAAAACTATATCCAAAGGAGATTTTCATGGACAAATTCTTAAAGGAAGAGTTTTGGTCATCTTAAACATACTTGGGGCCATAGAACTCGGATTGAAGCGAATCTTGAAGCAAATATTGGGGGATTTTCAAGAGGAATCTCGGGGTAAGTGTTCCTAACTAAATTTTTGAGGAATTACCTCAGTATATAGCAATTAATTGGTGATTTATGTTGGGAGAATTGTGGAAAACCCTTAAGTTTAGATTTGAGGGTTGGAGGTCGATCCGATGTCGGAATTCGACAAATTTTGTATGGTTGAACTCGTGAGGAGAAAAGGAACCCGTTGAGGTGAAAATTACTGAATTTCGAGAAGTGGGACCGGGGCTCGGGTTTTGCTAATTTCGGAATTTCTTAGTAATTTTGATTGTGTTCGCTTGGGCCTTGTTCCCTCAACATATGGTGACGTATTTGTTCTGAATTTGGATAGATTCGACGCACGTGAAGGCCAATTCGAAGGGCAAAGGCGTCGCGGGCTAAGGATTTAGCCGATTTGAGGTGAGTAATGTTTGTAAATAATGTCCTGAGGGTTTGAAACCCCGGATTTTCACGTCGTAGTGCTATACTGTGTCGTTTACTACTGGGGATTGTGACTTGGTCCTTCCCGATTGATGATTTTACTACGTGATTGATTGAAACTTATTGATATCATCATATTTGGGCATCTCGCCGGTTATGTGAACCCTTCAGGGGTATTATTTGGCATCTCGCTGGTTATGTGAACCCTTTAGGGGTATTATTTGGCATCTCACCGGTTATATGAACCCTTCAGGGATATTTGTTACTAAATTGATTCATTTCATAAATTCAGTTTTGGAAATTAAATGACTTTGCATATGATATGTTAGATCGGGTGACACGCCGTCACGAGATATTGTGCTACTGAACCGCCCACAGTAAGCGCCGGGTACCCAGGGAACGGGTGGCACGCCGCCACGGAAGTCATGACGTGCATTGCATTTTGTTGTGTTGGTGTTGTTTTCATTACTTCATGTTAGTTGCTTAGAATATTTACATGTGTTTACCGCTTCATCGTGGATTGCTCTAAGCCTTACGTATTTTCTTACTTTCAGTGATTATTTATATGTATTACTCACTGAGTTGGAAGTACTCACAATACTCCCTGCACTATGTGTGCAGATTCAGGCGTTAACGATTCCGCTCCGAGGCATTGACTACTATTGTCAGGGCGGTGATTCGGAGGTTACGAGGTAGCTGTTGGCGTCCGCAGCCCCGTATCTCTTTTATCATGTTATTTCCACTTTCATCTAACAATTGTGCGAAGACATTGTAATAGTAATTTTGTTAGTAGGATTTCATTAGTTGCTCATGACTTTGTGACACCCCGGTTCGGGCTGTAGTCGGGATGGTTCTCTATATTTTTCCGCTAATCTCTGTTGTTAAACCGTACTTATATTAATTTGCGTTGTTTAACTGTTTAAATCGAGGTTTAGTTGGATTGGCTGGCCTTGTCTTCATGAGAGGCGCCATCACGACCGGGTTGGGATTTTGGGTCGTGACACGGAATTACGTTAATAAGAAACTGAGAAAGTATGTATTCAACATAGATATTTTATGAATATGGACACTGGAGAAACTAGTATTAAAAATACTAGGCTTGAAGAGGTAGATGTACCTCTGAATCTTGATTTATTAAATAAATGGACTATTCCTCAAGTTCCTATTAAACAGATATATGATTTTGGATGGTTTGATAAACTGTCGTCTAAACAACTAATAAAACGACAGAGCAGTCTCTTGCTTTAAATTCTTCTGAACAAACTATTCGATTGTTGCATAATCGTGATATTGATGTTTATAAACATAAGTTTAATTTCGTTCATATTTATATGGTGCAAATTGCATTTAAACCATTAACCCTTAAAGGGTTACCAAAGACTTTCTTGGCAGCTTTAAGAGATGCCAGAAATTTAAATTTTAGACAGTCTCTTATGGGTTCAATTGAATCTACGATGGCGTATGGTACTGTATATTTCAATACACAACCCAATTTGTAATTATCTCTTTCTGATATTAATATTCTTGATGCTTTAACTTTAAATGTTAAAACGCATGGTTATAATTATGCACCTGGTTCCGAACTTATTTGTTTATCATACAGGATTTATTATAAGTTTTTGTCTACTCTAAATCCTTGATGTAAGTTGACAGATTCGTCTAATCAGTCTATTATATTTGAGACTATTTTGCTAAATCCAAGGTCACCACTAGGAGACCTATTAGATGGGATGAAATTAATTTTCCTACTACATGGATTTTAGACTCACTAATATCACCGATTCAACAAGCAGATACAGTCACAAATTGTGACTATTCTCATATTTCTCAGACCCCAGAAGGTCAGATTTGCATTCAATTTGAAGACAACAAGTCTTTAACGCCTTATAGGCAATCCTTTAATGGTAGCAGAAGGCTTTCTTTGCCTTCAACCCAATCTTATATTGCTCCAGTAGAACCAGTATATGGTCCAGCCAGATTAAATCGATCTGCTTCTTTGCATACTATTTCTACTACTAATAATGATAAAAGAGTAGAACGTATAAATTTTTTTAATAATATAGTACAAGAAGACAAGTCTTCTGATAAGGATATTCCTACTGCATCCGAAATAGATTTTAATTTGATTGATGTTTAAATGATGATTAAGTTCCAAATTGATTTTAGTCCGGGATCACCGGCAAGACAACATATTTTGTCAGAATTTTGTCAGGATAAATGGAAAAGTTTTAAAAACTGGTACAGTGAGTATTGTACTACTGAAGATAAAGAAGTATTTCTCAAGAATATTATGAATTCTGTGCATTGCATAATCAGATTATATATTTTGTTCCGTGGTTTATATCCACTTATATGCCTATGTATATCAAGGTACTTGAACGAACTTATTTAGAAAGTTCTGATAATACGGTTAAAAGTATTTATCCTCCACAAGCTCCTTTTGTATTACCCAATAATACAGGTATTACTTTTGCTGCTTTTCAAAGATTTATTGAAGATGATATCGCTGGTAATGGCATAAAAGAGATTAATAATTTTGATCTCTCAAAATAATTATTTGTCTTTATATGTTTAAGTTTTGGGTGAACATATCAGTTCTCTTGATTCAAAACTTGACTGTTTAATTAATTTGGTAAAGAGGATTAATATTACTTCTTCATCGGATCGCTCTTTAGTAGTTCATTCGACTCAAGTAATTTACGATGATCCCTCTACATCTGTTAAACTGCCACTCTCTATACAGAGACCTCTAGATATTGCTGGTTTTCAGATTAAATCACGAGAAGATTTAGAACAACTAGTTAACGAAAAATTAGCTAGTTTAAATCTCAAACCCCTTGAGTT
>MCJB01052390.1:55273-67523 GCA_002018475.1 Nicotiana obtusifolia | reverse complement strand
GCCGAAGAAGTTGCTTCTTTGGTGAATCCGGCAACCACTTCAAAGGCGGCATACGACATCTTGGAGGCCACGTATGTCGCTCCTTCGCGAAGTCACATTAAAGAGGTTCGTGCTCGTCTCAACAATATTCGCAAGCCTATCCAAAAACTCTCCCTTAAAGCTCAGCTTCATCCTTCCCTTGAGCCTTCCATAGCCACTCAAGCCTTGAAGGATCCCAAATGGCGGGCTGCCATGTCTGAGGAATTTGAGGCGCTTGTGCGCCAACATGGGAGTTGGTCCCCCCTGATGGTATTCAGAACTTAGTCGGTTGTAAGTGGGTTTACAGCACTAAGTACCTTTCTGATGGCAGTGTTGATCGGTATAAGGCTCGGTTAGTTGCCAAGGGCTTTCATCAGCACCCTGGCATTGACTATCAAGAGGCTTTTAGTCCGGTTGTCAAGCCGGCCACCATTCGCTTGGTTCTTACCTTGGCAGTCTCTCGGGGTTGGCCCCTCCGGCAGCTGGATGTTAATAATGCATTTCTACAGGGTCGTCTTTACGAGGATGTGTACATGGCTCAGCCACAGGTATTTGTTGACACTGATCGTCCGAACTATGTGTGTAAGCTGCACAAGGCTATCTATGGCCTTAAGCAAGCACCCCGAGCTTGGTATTCAGAGTTGAGACATTTTTTGTTGGCACAAGGGTTTCGCAATTCCAGGGCGGATACCTCGTTGTTTATCTTTGACCGGGCTGGTGTCTCTGTGTTTGTGTTGGTTTATGTTGATGATATAGTGGTTACTGGGTCTGATTCGGGTACAGTTGACCGATTTTTGGCTGAGTTGGCAAGTCGTTTCTCTATCAAGGACCTGGGTACTCTGTCATATTTCCTTGGAGTTGAGGTTCTACCGCATCGTGATGGTCTTCTATTATCTCAGCGGAAGTACATTCTTGATCTTCTACATCGGACTCATATGGCTGATTCCAAGCCGGTACTTACTCCGCTTGCCATTGATCAGCCTTTATCTCTACTAGATGGCACAACTCTGGACAACCCGACTGAGTATAGGACTGTTGTAGGCAGTCTGCAGTATTTGGCTCTCACTCGTCTTGACATCGCTTATGCCGTGAACAAATTATCTCAGTTCATGCATAAACCGACTACTGCTCACTGGGCCGCGGCGAAACGCCTGCTTCGTTATCTTTGTGGTACTATTGACCTTGGTTTACTTCTTCGTTGGGTGTCTCAGCCGTCCTTGTATGCATTCTCTGATTCTGACTAGGTTGGCAACAAGGATGGTTATACCTTTACGAGTGCATATGTAGTTTATTTTGGTGGCTCCCCCATCTCTTGGGCCTCTCGGAAGCAGCGCACTGTTGCCCGCTCTTCCACTGAGGCTGAGTACAGATCTGTTGCCTCCACTACTGCAGAGCTCCGCTGGTTGTGTTCTTTGTTGACTGAGCTTCGGGTGTTTCTACCGTCCTGTCCTGTTATATACTGTGATAACGTGGGTGCTACGTACTTGTGCTCTAATCCTGTTTTTCATTCTCGGATGAAGCATATTGCACTAGACTTTCACTTCATTCGTGAACAGGTTCAGCGTGGTATTTTACGTGTGACTCACGTTTCTGCAGCTGATCAGTTGGCTGATGCTTTGACAAAACCGCTCTCCCGTGCTCCGTTTTTGCTTCTGCGTTCCAAACTTGGACTTACCTCCCGCCGTCCAACTTGAGGGGGCGTATAGAATAGATGTTTACCTTATTTAGAGTTCTTCCATATATGTTATATTTCCATACTTATAGAATAGATGTTTACCTTATTTAGAGTTCTTCCATATATGTTATATTTCCATACTTATCTCTTGTAATAGTTCTATATATTTGACATCTAATGAATGAATGAATAATTCACCACAAATAATATTCAATACCTACTAGATCGAATAAAGGGTTTTCATCTTTCTCACCATGTTAGATCTATTTTCTATGTTTGTGAACACTAAATGCTAAAGCGAAATTAATATATAATTTATCATGTTCTTACTGTGTTTGACTTGTTAATTGGTAGGACCTTATTAATGCGGATGTTGCATTTTTTTTAATAATGATTTATTGTTTGCATGAATACTTATTTGGATGATTGTGGTGGAAATGAAGAATTATGAATGTTATCTAATATGGATATTTTACTTAGATATTCCTTTTTGTAAGAATAATGAAAAATCTCAACTAGTTGACTCAAAACTGAAAATTTAAAATCTTCAATTTCATTACTATCAAATCGAACTAAAAAAAAATCCAATCTTATATAGATTGGAAATGGATTTTAATCTATTTAATTTGATATTTAAATTCAAACTGAACTTTTCATATTTAATTCATAATCTCTTTTTCACCTTCTTTGATCATGTGATGATTAAAATAAAGAAATCTTACGGGAATGTACCAAAGAAAGACACTATTTACCAACAACTCGCCATTTTAGTTATACTACCAAAAATAGCCAAAAATTTAGCAATGATATACAACATGCAAAAAACATAGGTAAAAAAAGTTTTTTTTTAATGGGTGTTGTTGCTATAAGTTGAAAACACGTAGATGAGACTATACAAAATTTAACGGATTCTGGCGGTAAGTTAGACTAGTTTGGAGTTAAAATTCATTACTAATGATATACAATATTAAAAATATTAGGCAAAAAATAAAAAAAAATTCCAGCGGGTATGGTTGGAATTCGTTGAAAACATATAAATAAGGCAATATACGAATTTTGAGCAAGATTGGAGGTGATTTAGATTGGTTTAATACCAAAATCGCAGTCAAAATCAAGTATAAAAAATTCCTTACACGACATATGTATCAAACATGTATCACGGATGCATCTCAAACACATGTGAACATGGATATACATGTGATACATATTTGATACACATGTGACACACAAATGATGCATAGTGCGATACACATATCATCTTTTTACATGTTCATATTCTACTTAGAATTTTCAATTAAACTACCTCAAAACTCTACCAAATCATTTCAAAACTGAGATTCAAACTCCTTCAAATTTGATCTTTCTTTTGGCTACAAATAGCTAATTGGCTAATATTGATAACATTTGGCTAATATTAATAATATCTTATAAATTGCTCATTTTTTGTACTAATTTACTTATGAACAAACATAACTGGTCATTTTCCTTAAAATAATTGCAAAATAAATTCTAAAGATAGATTCAAGAAAAAGAAAATTCTAAAAATAGAGACTCAACCCTCAAAGATTCAAGATAGTATAAACAAATTAATTTAAACCGAGGAAGATTTTTTATTTGGCGAATAAAAAAAGAGGAACTTACATTATCCAAAAATTCTTGAAGGAAAAAGAATAATAACCAAAAACGACACTACAAGCTCACTAGTCACCGATGAGACCCACCGCCCACGTCTGCCACCTCAACTGTCTCTCGCCCAATCTCCACCTGCCTAACAAGTAAACCAGTTACCTATTAATTCACCTCCTCTCTCTTTTCATCTGTACCAAATCCTTTCTCCAATTCCTACCAAATACTCCTTTTCCAAATGGCTCGTCTTCTCTCTAATAATTCCCAAATCCAAACCCTAACCCGAACCTTAACCCGACCCAAATTCGCCCCACCTCTTGCCCTCACTCTCCGTCACCGTTCAAACTCCAACCGCTCCGGCGACGGCGATGGTTCCGGCGAAGGCGAACCACCTCACCCTCAGTTAATCGAGATCGATCTCGATTCCTCCTCTATCGGATCGGAAGGCGGAATAAGGAAGTTAGAAGAGGTGATCCATTCGGTTATCGTGAGACGTTCCGCACCTGATTGGCTCCCTTTTTTGCCCGGATACTCTTACTGGGTCCCACCTCTTCCTAATCAACCGTTTGTGAAAGTAGGAGGAGGTATACATGGTCATAGAAGAGGAGTAGGAGGTGATTTTGATCCTCATAGGATTGTTGAGGTTGTCGGGAAGCTTGCTTCTGTGAGGAGTCATTTTGGTTCGTCTTCGTTGTTGTTGTCGGAGGATGAAACGGCGTGCGTTTCAAGGGTTCGTGGTTGGCCCTCTTCTTCCTTTTTCACTGGAGGTATACATATGTTAAAAACGGAGGAGGCTTTAAATGTTTTTGTTTTTAATTCAAATAGTTTTAATTATATAGTATTTGCATAATATTGGCATGACATGAGTTTAAATGGAGTAACGGGTCAGTGAGGATTCATACAGCGATCTCTAACTTTTTTGGGACTGAGGCATTGAGGCGTAGTAGTTGTTTCTTTTTGGTGGGACAAATGAGAGGTAGTGTTTTTGTGTTGAAGTCGATTAGGTTTTAATTATTTAGTATTTGCATAATACTGGCATGACATGAGTTCAAATGGAGTAATATGGTCGGTGAGGATTCACATAGCCGACTCCAAACTTGTTTGGAATTGAGGCTTAGTTGTTACTGATGTTTCTTTTTCGGAGAATAATTGAGAAGTAAAACATTTGTCTAGTTTTTTAGACCATAGGGCTTAGTTCAAGTGGCGAACATTGAGGAACTTGTAACTTAGGTCGCAGGTTCGAGCCCTCGCAATGCGAACTAATCCTGGTAATTTAAGTGGGAATGGTAGATAGGCAGACCCATCTTCCCAAAGTTTCGAAGGTTGCGGTTGGTCCTATGGGTTGGCCCCAGACAGATTTTTCAGTCATTAAAAAAAAAATCTTCTTGTTTGTAGCTCGCGTCAATACATATCTTGTATTGCTATTATTTGCTATAAGCACTTTCACATTCTCTTTTGCTATCTTGGATTTAGTTTTCTATATCTTGTATTGCTATTTCTTGCTATTAGTGCTTTTTCCATCTTTTCTTTTGCTGAGGTCTATTGGAAACAGTCTCTTTGCCCTTCCTGGCAGGGGTAAGGCAACGTACATCCTACCCTCCCCAGACCCTACTTGTGGGGTTACACTGGGTTGTTGTTTTTGTTGTTGTTTTTAGCTCGCAGTGGTAGTGTAGAGACTGAAAATAAATTAGCGATTTTGAGTATTATCGCCAATATAAATGCTAGTAAGACCTATTTTCCTGGAATTGATTGCTTAAGGCACATCTTGCCGACTATGTAAGTGTAGGTGGTCCCGAGCTTAGACAAAGGAAGGAGACTTGCGGAAAGTTGACCGCCAAGCTAAAAATAGTCTAGTATAATTCCTACGAAGGATACTGTAGAATCATATAACTAGTGTCTTAGTCTTTTATTTCACATCAGATAAATGTATTGCAGTTCCAAAACCAACCACAGGTTTGCACATGGTCTAGTGTCAAATGAGATATCCCAGTCATAAGTAGAATCTTAATGCAGCATCCTAAACTCAGTTGAAATATTTGATACTATAAGGATAAGCTTTCTCCGGAGCTGTACGGAAAGCATAAATACCCCAAGGTGAATAGGTTAAACCAAAATTTTGAAGTAGAAGGTCTAAAAGCACCTGTATTTGCCGAAGAATATAAGAGGTTAAGTCCGCAATACTGTATTTATGAACCAAAGTTGCATGATTGTTACAAGATTCCATCGGAATTATTCTGGGTGTCTTCCAGTTTTCAGGTTTAATGAACCACTTTGTTATGTGGTTAGGGTTGAAGGTGGCTGTAGCTTCTGTTCCCTTTGAGTGTTTAAACCTCATGCCTCTAACTCCCACAGGCATTGAACTCTGATCCTCTTAAGATTATTTTTTTAACAGACTTGAATTCTCAGCTGGTGGTTCAGGTGATGATCACCTTGTTTTGATGGAAAGATTTCAGTTTTGTTTCTTTGGCACTTTGCTCATGAGGTGTACTATCTAGAAATGATGTTTAACTTAATTGGCTAATTTTATACTAACAACTTTGAACTTAAGTAGTACTCATAAAAAAGAAGTTTAGAAGTAGTAAACAAGGAGTTTGTCTTCTTCAGTTTGGTTGGTACATTGTATTAGTTAGCTCATTGGAGGAACTATTTTCTTCTAGCAAGTCTATTTCAAGGTTTTATATGTTTAAGTAGGTTGATCTCTAGTGAAGATGGGGAAGTAGTGGAGTTCAAAGACAATCTTACATGAGTGACTTCTCTTGATGCTTAGTTAAATTTGTCTCTGGCAACATTAACGGATCAGAGTTGCTGCTCCACCTAGAAATACAACAGTGAACCATTGTACCAGCGCTATGGTATAGTTGTAATAGCAGCATTGACAATAATATTAGCATTTCTTCCTACTTGCAGGAAGTGCACCCACATTCCCAGTCCCAGTGCAGGTGGTTGAAGTGGAGGTAAAGCTTGAGGACAACTCAGATTATGACTCTAAATCAGAGGACGAAGGCTAAATGACCTGTCATCCATAGAGTGAGCTGTCATAGTAAGTTGTTTATCAACCTTTGCATATTGTGATCTGCTTTGGCTTCTACCTTCTTGTTCCATCTGGAGGGATCTATTTTCAATTCTAGTTTTGAGTCATTTAGTCTCAATCCTACTTTTGTCTCAACAATTTCTTTTACGTCTCATGAAATTCCGTTTTTAAGCCAGAGCCAGGTCAGGCATTTCTTGGTCGTCCTAGTCTTCTGGGTGATACTTTGATGAGGTCTCCTTGCTTTTATTGAGGGGGTGAAATGGATAATGGAAAATTGATCAAAAGGGTTTTGGGGTTGGGAAACTTGAACTGGTTAGAGTACTGCTGGAAAGCTTTTTTATGTTACAACTCAAACAAGATATGTGATTAATACAATTTGGTTTATGTGCAGAGTGGGAAAATGTGCATTTCTTTGATCGACTACACTGTTGAATTTTGCAGGCTTAGTAACCTTGTAAATTCTTTGAAAGCCTGGAAAACATAAGAAGCTGCTTACCTAAGAAATGGCATGCAAAGTTACACGGATCGGAGTTTGGGGTCGAAGCTCTTCCATCCGCCCTCTTGTTCGATGTAGTGACTCAATGCTCAGCCTACCTAGAAAAATCTTGTATTTATGGTGTTTGAACTGTATGATATGGAAAAATAATCAGCCTGTTAAGTTTAATGCTGTTTGCTTTTGGTCTAGTGTGTTGCCATGGCTCTTAACCTGTTTGTCAACGATATCATCGTCTCAGCTGGTCCATTGGCTGGCTTGTCATCTGCTATGGTCAATATTACGCCCCTTAAGAAATGTATTTAATACTACTAAATTAATACTAGATTTTATAAAAGAGTATTTCCTTAAACTACTTTCTTTTTTCGTCTCTAAACATTCTACAGAATTGACACTTGACTAATTGGATCAGTAAAGATAGATTTAGAAAGTGATAATGACGTCTTGTTTATAATAGAAAATTAATAATATTAGAGTAATTTTTTAGAGGTAGATCATGTTTCGTGGTACATTTAAGCTACTTATCATATTGTCAGGCGAGGAAGTATTTGCTTATTGTAGATTTGAACATATATAAGTTTTCCATTAGAAAACAATGTTGATCTTGAAACACAGTTTGATTATTGAGAACAGGTAAAAATAGTGCGATCTTGGATAAACTAATTTGACAGGTTATGTCATTTCCGGGAAAAAATCGTCGCATATTCTTTCGATTTCTTATAAAAGATATTTAGTCCGTTAGAACAGAAGTTAAAAAAAGTATTTATGCTCGTCGTGTTCTTTATGGACATCCGAGGCCAGGGGCCCATTCCCTTGACTCGTACTAATGAAAATTTGACTCCACGAGAAACTGAACAAAAGGCTACTGAATTAGCCTATTTATTGTGTGTATCAATTGAAGTATTTTGAGAAACTGAGATATCAGTATAAGGAAACAATATTCTGAATTTCTTCATTCGAAGTGAATTCTTAGCTTTTTTCTGGATTCTTTCTAGATTCAAAGACTCACCACAAAATCACAAAGAAAATAGATTCATTAGTCCGATACCTTATATAAAACTCATGTGTGTAAGAAATATCCGATGGCATAGAGTGTACGAATATGTTGATTAACAATTCACAGATGAAAAAATAGCAAAAAAGAAAGCATTCACTCCTCTTTTCTATCTTGCATCTATAGTATTTTTGCCCTGGTGGATTTCTTTCTCAGTTAATAAATGCCTGGAATTTTGGGTTACTAATTGGTGGAATAATGGGCCATCCGAATTTTTTGTTGAATAATATTCAAGAAAAGAGTCTTCTAGAAACATTCATAGAATTAGAGGAACTCCTCTTCATAGACCAAATGATCAAGGAATACTCGGAAACACATCTCGAAGAGTTTGGGATAGGAATCCATAAAGAAACGATCCAATTAATCAAGATATAAAATGAGAATCATATCCATACGGTTTTGCACTTCTCGACAAATATCATCTGTTTTATTATTCTAAGCGGGTATTCAATTTTGGGTAATGAAAAACTTGTTATTCTTAACTGTTGGACTCAGGAATTCCTATCTAATTTAAGTGACACATTAAAAGCTTTTTCTATTCTTTTATTAACTGCTTTATGTATCGGATTCCATTCCCCCCACGGTTGGGAATTAATGATTGGCTCTATCTATAAACATTTTGGATTCGTTCATAATGATCAAATTATATCTGGCCTTGTTTTCACCTTTCCAGTCATTCTTGATACAATTTTTAAATATTGGATTTTCCGTTATTTAAATCGTCTGTCTCCGTCACTTGTAGTTATTTATCATTTAATGAATGACTGATAAATGATCCATTGATATTAATCTAATCCAATTAGAATGCTTGGTACTTTGTAGTTGTACATAAGCAAAGTATTGAAAATCGTATTTACTCTTTCTATTTCTAACCATCGGGGAGATTCATCCTATTATTCCTAGATTATTCTAGCAAATAGCAGAATCTTTGCTAGGGAACTATACTAGAGACCTACCCAATTTAGTGTAGAAATTTTCGCGATCAGGGATTGGACCATGCAAACTAGAAATGCTTTTTCTTGGCTAAAGAAACAGATTACTCGATCTATTTCCGTATCGCTCATGATATATATCTTAACTCGGACATCCATTTCAAGTGCATATCCCATTTTTGCACAGCAGGGTTATGAAAATCCATGAGAAGCGACTGGGCGTATTGTATGTGCCAATTGCCATTTAGCTAATAAGCACGTGGAGATTGAGGTTTCACAAGCAGTACTTCCTGATACTGTATTTGAAGCAGTTGTTCGAATTCCTTATAATATGCTTGCAATTTATTTTGTTGCAAATAACTTTTGATCATATGTATACTTTTTTTAGTTTGACATTAAAGTTATATAATTTATAACTATGTAAAATTCTACTAACACAGAGTTTTTTTTTTTTTTTTTAATAAAACAAGAATAATAGGCAAATAAAGAAAGTTAGGGGTGTCAATGGATA
This sequence comes from Nicotiana obtusifolia, assembly GCA_002018475.1. Classification (NCBI taxonomy): domain Eukaryota; kingdom Viridiplantae; phylum Streptophyta; class Magnoliopsida; order Solanales; family Solanaceae; genus Nicotiana; species Nicotiana obtusifolia. Next base: position 58,183 of record MCJB01052390.1, on the reverse strand, counting down.
TTTAAAAACTGATTAAACCGATTGAGCTATACCGAACCGATTTTTTAGGTTTTTTAAAAATTAAACCATAAATATTTTTTTACAAAACTATAACCGTATCGATAATTAGGGTAATTTTATAATTTTATGAAAATAAATAAAAAAAATACTGAGCCATACTGAATAGATTAGATGTGAAAACCATATTTATATATTAAGTTTAGAAATAATACAACATTAAATTTTTCCTTCGCCCTTGGAATTATGAAAATAATTATAAACGAACAAGTAATTAAAACTCAAAATCCTAATTCTCAAACCTATTATGCTACTCTTATTGAAACTAAATTATATCCAGCATATTCACTAGCAATACACAAAGTATTCTAGCGATTATGAGTAGCAAACTACGATATATTGAATATATTTACTTTCGTATGATTTAGATTTTTTTTTTGAATATTTAATCTTTTATGGACTTTATTCTTGAGTCCCAACTTGGTTAATATCTTTTCACTCGTATGATTTATATTTTTCTTTGTCTTTCCTTAGTTTTTTTACGCTGCTGTAGCATAGTTGATGGATCTATACGCTAGCCTTCTTTCATGTTTTCTTAATTCATCTCTCTTTGAATAGTAAAAATGTTTAGAGAGTTTTGTTAAGTCATATAAAAATACGTCTGTTATTGCATTATACTTCTATTAGTGACTTTTATATGACATTTGAAAAAAATACTGAAAATTAACCGAACTGTACCGATAATGAAGGGAAACCGACATAATTATGAAGACTCGAAAAAGTCTAATTTTGATTGTACATAATAAAATAACCGAAAAATTAATATGATACAAATTTTAAATAACTAACCAAACTGAATCATTGACACCCCTAATGAAAGTTGTTGAGGTTTTAGAAAACTATTATGGAATTGCTAATTTTGCCTTTGAGTATTTAAACCCTCAATTACATCTAGCTAATAAAAGTATCAAATTTTCACTTAAGATGCTCCTCCAACTTCCCCAACTTTTTTCACAGCTTGACTAATTTAAATTCATATCAGGTAAGACTTATTAAAGTGAAAGCGATGAATAAGTCTCATCTTGGGATGTTCATAAAAATCCGAAAATCGAATCAAATCGTAAACCGAACCAAACCGATCAAAAAAATCGATACTTTTTAGGTTTGGTTTAGTTTTGGTTTTGAAATTTTAAAAACCGATCAAATTTGATTTGGTTTTGATTTAAATAAAAAAATAACCAAAAAAAATCGAACCAAACCGACTATAGAAGTAGCTATTAAATTATTATTTATACATATATATATATATATTATATGTATAATATAGGTATATATATATGTATGTATGTATATATATATATATTATATGTATAATATATGTGTATATATATGTATGTATGTATATATATTTTTATATAAATTTCTAAAATTTTAGGTACAATTAGTCGTTTATATTTTTAGTCTAGTTCTTTGCTATTATAATAATCTAATTATTTGCTTTTACATTCTAGTTTGAATGGTAGTTTTTTTTTTGCTAAGTACAAGAATTTATTCGTTGTTAAAAATAATTAATTTTTAATTGAGTAATTAAATTATTCATCACTATTTGATTCAATTACCATCAATACATCTTGGTAAATGATAGATTTCTCAAAGAGTAATTGGTTTGGTAATGTTACATTGAAAATGTAGTAGGTGAATATGTGTTTGGTAGTGTATGTCTCATATTTAAGAAAAAATCGATAAATAACCGAAAAAATCGAAAAACCGACGAAACCGAATTCATAAAAAATCGATTTAATTGGTTTGGTTTCATTTCAATATTTGAAGAACCAGCTTACTTAGTTTGATTTTTTTTTTAGAAAAAAATCGATCCAAACCGAAACATGAACACGCCTAGTCTCATCCATCCACTATATTCCTTGGTAGTTTTCTTTTAAAAACAAAAGAAAAAAAAGCAGAAGTGGAGGAACTTTAAAGGCCAAACTTAAATAAAGTAATATTAGTAAAATTCATTGGAACAACTCCAAACAGGGCTTTGATGATTCACCAAATAAATCAACGTGGCAAGTCTCCATTGGTAAAGACAGTGAAATAATACGCAGCTGAAATAAAGACCAAACTCAGAAAAACAATTAAAAAGGTAAACTCTGATCTTCAAAAACGAGAGAAGCAAAAAAAGAAAATAGAGAAAAGCTTCAATTCAATGGCGGAAGAACATGAAAATCACACCTCAACTTCTCAGCAACAATCATCTTCTTCTGCTTCCTCTTATCAAGAATCTCCACAAGAACCCCTTAACAAACAAACCCAGGTGCCCATTTTTCTCTAATTAAAGATCGATTTTTTATTTTTATTTTTTTATTGTTTTTGGTGACTTCAAGAATTGGCTTTTGGTGGAAAATATTTTGTTTGGTGTGTTTGGTTTCAGTTTGATTTGAATGTTTTTGTGCTGATTTACCCTTTTTAATATTTTTATTTTATCTTATATTTTTGAATTAGATGTGTTAATTCTGATGAGTGCGGAGCAATATTTTATCTTTTTGGTGGGAGATTATGCTAGGGTATGTTAAAATTGAGATGATTTGGCTTAAAGAGTCCTTGTATACCATATGTATCTACGATCCAAAAAAGTCCATAAAAATTTGGTTTTGATTGTAGAATCTATATTATCCGTCTGAGTTGATGGAGCTTTAGCTTTTTGGCATTTTTTGCCTGTGAATTTCATGAATTTGTTCAGCTTTATTGTTGTAGCTGATTTAAAGATTCTGATATAGGCCAAATGAGTAAGTAGAAAAAATGTTTGCTATTTGAAGGTAAAAGAGTTAAGCTGTTGGGTTGCCTTGGTACAACATAATCATAATTATCAGAGATTACCGGCTTATATATATTTTTTTGGGGTGGGGAGTTTTT
>MCJB01052390.1:25097-55085 GCA_002018475.1 Nicotiana obtusifolia | reverse complement strand
GGGGGGGGGGGGGGGGGGGTTACAGTAAAACCTCATGGCTGAACCCTCTTCAAGAGTCAATAGCGGGCTTTCCCAATTTGCTCCCCTAATGACTTGAAATCCGAACTTCTAGGTTGAAAGTGGAGCACCTGTTGGCCACTGGAACAACCTCACCTGTCATTTTCTGTGCTTAAATCTTTGGAGTTCTGTATTTTTCAAGTGTCGAACACTAATCTCTCTTGTACACATCCCTTACACACCTGCCTTTGAGTGTTCTGCTGTACACAAACCTTAAGCAGTGGAAGCGAGCAATAGCAAAGAGAAGTACAGTGTCTTGGAAGTTGCTTGTCTTGAACTAACATAATGAAGCTCTCGATTTGCTTGCTTTTGACGTCATTATCAATCATCCAACATCTCTATTTCTAAAACCATCAATTGCGGGACGAACATTGGTATGAGTCATTGTCATGCTTACACTTATCGGAGAATGTTATTTGTAAATCTACATGGACTTGCTAAACATTTCCTGAATCACTAGACAAAAGGGTGGGGTGGGGATCCTATTAACTTTACGAGCCACTTAGTGCTACACCCTCAGTTCTATTTGATATGATGCACTTTGATTGGGAAAGGAGTTTAAGAAAGGAAGAAAGATTTTGAAACTTATGGTCTAAAACAAGCCATATATATTTGTGTGACTATAATCATCTCATTAAGGGTAAAATGAAAAGTTCAAAATTTTTTTTTTTTAAAAGTATAGAAAAGTATCATTCTTTTTGGGAAAAACTAAATAAGAAAGTGCATCACATAAATTGGGATAGAGGGAGTATAATCCTATGGTTTTTGGAGGCTAAATTGCAAATTGAAATGTAGATTTTTTTTGAAAATGTCTATCTAATGTTCGGTCTTTATTGGTTTTCTTAAGGTTTAATAGGCAAATAGATACTCGTACTTCCACAGAATTCTGTTTTACCCCCACCACTAAATTGCAAATTAAATGTAGATTTTTTGAATTGTCTATCATATGTTGAGCCTTTCTTAGTTTTCCTAAGATTTAATAGGCAAATAAATACTCGTAGTTGCACGAACATTTTTCCTGGCCCGTCGCTGGAATTGAGATCTTATTCAAAGAGAAAGATCTCAAATATTTGGAGTTTCTTTTTGTATATTATATGGATGATCCGATCCGCAAGGACCATGACTGGAAATTGTTTGGTCGTCTTTCTCTGAGGTAGAGTCGAAATAGAATCAACTTGAATTCGGGACCGCTGTTTGAAATCTTAGGGGAACACTAGACTTCTTATCTCATGTCTGCTTTTTGTGAAAAAAATATCATCAATTGCACGAGTTTTCATCCAAGACACCTAATCATATTCAAACCTGTGTTTAAAACACCTCCGACCATCGCTGTTCCTCACTTGCTTGACGTGGATGACACATCATATCCACGTCATTTTAGTTCTTCATCTACTAAAAACTTTTTTATTCTTTCTTTCTTCCTTTAAGTAAACTTTATTAATTTAATTTTTGTATGGGAAAACCATTGGAAGTGGCTGAAAGGGGATTTTACAAAAGCTTGCCGAAGTGGCCAATTCATCCGGTAACACCATTACACCTGGACTCTTCGCCCATTAAATCTCTCTTCCATCTCCTTCCCTGTAATGCCGCCCCATTCCCTAAAAAATAACTCAGGCAGTTCCCTCTAACCTTCTCCACAGTATAAACTCACCAGACCCACCAACTTATATCCACCATCCTCACAGCCAAAGAGTGCTCTTCCTCCGGTTTTTTGAGCCATTCTTCCTCACCAAGAGGAAGCACTAGCAATACCTCCCTCAATTAGAGCCTCTCACGTCCAGCAACGCCAAAGAAATTGGGATGGAAGAGGAACCAGAAAGGGGAGGGAAAAGGACTCAAACCACATTCACTTCTTTAGTTTCAATTTGTTATCATCTGGAAGAACATTAGTGTCGGCTTTTTCATGGATCAGCAGATCTAGGAGATGGCTGGACCTCTCTATTATGCAAAACCATGGGTTTCATACGCCCCGCAATTATGATGGTTAGGAAGGTGCAAGCACAAGAGTCATTGCATTTTGATTTTTCATCTGTGTTTCCAGTGTTAGACATCAGACAACTGGACTAAATAGCTCACTAAAATTGGAAGTTTTTGATAATGAGAAGGGAGAACATTCTTTGAAGTTCAGCTGCTGAAATCCATTTTGGTTATTATTTCTACTTCCAAATCGGATGAATCTATTGGCAAAGAAAGGGATGAGGAAGATATGTAGGAGGTGACGGAGCAGAGAGGTCACGTAGTAGCGGTGAAAGAATTTTTAGGGAATGTGTTTGTGTGCATGTGGAGGGAGGGTGTGGGGAAAAGGGGGGGGGGGGTTGTGCAAGAAAGAAGAAGAGAATGGGGTAGGGGAAGGAGAGGGAGGAGAAATTTTGTTTAAGAATAAAATTTTTACTTTATTTTTTTAGTTTTCTTTTCATTATTTTTTAATTTTAATCTTTTTTTTTAGTCAAGATTACTACCATTTCACTCTCTTCATATGCTTGTATTTCAAGCATTTCTTCCAACTCAGCCAAATCGACGCCACATAAGCTTGGTCAGTGCTCATAGGTGTTTAAAACATTTGTTTTGATCAAGTTGAAGTGTCTGGTTGAGAACTCATGAAGTTGAGGGGTCAGCAACAGAATTTCGTGCAAGTACGATTGTCTATTTGCCTATTAAGCCATTTCTAACGTATTGATGCAATGATGACTCATGCTTCATATACAAGGATGGGATCTCATTTGGAATATGCTTCTTTTTTGTGTTTTCACTCTTTATTGTAGCCATGATGTAGTAGGTAATCAGAGATTGTTTATCAGTTACATTTGGTTACAATGATGATATATTTTGCGATATTACTTTAACCAAAGAAAAATAAAACGGATGATATTTTTGCAATATTGCACATTGAGGAGAAGGAAATTTCAGAACAGCCTGATACTGATTCGGATTTAAGAACCAAGAAATAGCTCATTTAGCACTGCACATCCTGCTTAACTCACGTATTGTTTATTTTTATTTTGACTTCTCTTTTAGATATGTTTAATCATATTAAATAAGATAGAATTAGATAAGTTTACATATTAAATAAGTTAGAATTAGATAAGTTTACCCAAATTGCTTGTGGCATTTTTCGTTTTAAAACATGAGTATCCTATAAACTTGGTTCCCCAATTTGTCAAATGAAAAGAAGTTCTCCTATTCAATTTGTTTTTTCCCACGTGTATTTTGGAAAAGACTAGAAAATATAAAATCTTTCATAAGCGACACGGTTTAAATCTCCAGGAGAAGAAACTAGTTATCCAACTTGTGGACCAAAAGAATCCTTCTTTAGAGTAAGATTTGTCATTAAATCCTACCTTCTCATTATCTGGTTATTGTCTGGCATGTATTAAATCAAGATTAATGGGGTGCCAATTTGGAAGAATAACTTGGAAAGATGCTTCTTCCTGAATTTGGCAGGATTATAAATCTTTGTCCATGTCTAACAGTACCGTCATGTAATTGTCTTTATTAGGCCCTTTAATGTCAGAGGCCAGCCTTTTGGTGGGCAAATGTCTTTGCATCTTTGAGAGTCAGGACATTTTGCGACCACAGACTTTTCCTTCCTTGGATTTATTTATTGCTTGGCTTCTTATGAAAGAAAATCCTTGCTTGCATTTGAGAAGTTATTCGCTAATTATTTTATCTGTTTTTGTAGCTTCCATCATTTCATGGTTCACCCTTATTAAATTATCAGATGCTCCAATCCATGTATCCTACACAGCTTCCTGGAGCTTTCAATACACAGCCAATCCAGGAGGAGTTGAACCGTGGACCAGGCCTTTATGCTGTACCCGTTGTCCCTTTTATGGGGCAATATGGAGGATTTCCGCCAAACACTCTTATCCCATTTACTTACACTGTACCTACGTAAGTTTCCATGGGACATCATATCTAGATCTTTGTCGTCATCATCTTGCATAACCTCTGTAATTGGCATAGCTGACTTTTCTTCCAAAACAACACAGGAATTAAACTGTCTAGTCTTAAGGACCTTTAGGTTTCCTTATTTTCCATTGTTTCATTGAGTTAATGGCATCATATTCAGTTAGATTAATGTATCTGCCTAGTATAACGCAGGTTGTATATGTAGCAAGAATTGCTGATTTCTGCATAGTATTTAACAATGCTTTTAGTCAAAGCTAAATTTCTCTATTCAGGTGTAACGACATGTCAGGTTTTTACAAGATTCTCGTTCTCTATTTAGGAGTAACAACATGTCAGGCTTTCGCAAAATTCTCTCCTGCATCAGTAAAAGTATGTTTTAACCATTTCTGTCTATTTCATGAATAAAGCCTCATTTGTTTGCACTTAATGGAGGTCTGAATCTTAATCATTCATATCTCATACATTAAATGCATTTGTTTTTAAAGTCTGAATTTTAATCATTCAGATCCTAATCATTAAGTGTGTTTGTTTTTTTACTTTACAACCACTTAATAGGTCTGAATAGGTCTGTATGATTAAGATCCATAACTGAGACTTAATTTCATTAAGATGCTATCATCCACATTCATTACTCCATCGCCTACTATTATTGACTACCACCAGCACCAGCACCATCCTTAACCATACCCGCCATCACCCACCACACCCACCACCATCATCCTCAACCATAACCACACACTCACCCATCTCAACTACCACAACCAATAACCCCATCATCATCAACAACCATAGCCGGCACCGTCCACCATTATAAACTATCACCACCCATTATCACCTTCTTCAATCACAACCACAACCATCACCACCACCCACCATTATTAACATTCACCATGCACCACCACTATCTTCAACTATAATCGCCATTGCTACCAATCACTACTAGCTACTACCCGGAACCACCACCATCAACTAAAATCACTACCAACCACGTCTTTAGTTGGCATTCACAAGCACCTCCGATAGCCATCACATTAAATAGTATTTTATTTGAATTTTATCTTTATTAATTTTTAAATAAAGAAAAATTATATAGATTCAGATGCTAAAAAAAATTGTCTTAATTATTTAGTATTCAGATCTTAATACATATCTTAATATTCAGATGCGTATTCAGATTCAAATGTCTTAATCTTAATATTTATTTTAATATTCAAATATGTATTCAGATTCAGACGTCTAATCTTAAAAAAAATAATGAGGCCTAAGTGTCATTGCACGGGCAGATTAATACTTCTGGCTAACCAACGGAAGTGAACTGAAGTTGCCGAAGCCTAGATTACTCTCTCCTTAAAAATAATCGAAGAAAAGGAAATTAATAACAAAAAATATGAGAATACTGACAAGAAGGGATGAAGCTTACCGTTCGTAGTCAATTTGAGTGAGAATGAGGATAGTATTATTCCGTGGTAAACCGCTATAAAGGATGTGCATTTGCTATGAGCTCTGTGTCCACGCAATATACTGACACTTCCAACATTTTCTTTATACTAGAAATGTTCGACACCCTTTTGGCTTGTGAATTTATTGAGAAACTTGCATATATGAATTCTCTCAGATAATTCTCTTAAATTCTGAAAAATTATGTTAGATAGCCTTAGTAGGCAAGTAATCTGGTGATCTCGTTACCTTTCTGGATCATATGTGGTGAGGTGGGAGAAAGATCGTGAATCTGATTTATTTATTTGAATGGAAGAACTTTATTTTTTTAATGATGTTATATATGGCATTATATCATCATTGAGTAGTACTAGGACGGGTGACCCTTGGGAAGTCCTCGTGTTGCATTCCTAATTGCCCTTCTGTGGGAATATACTGGGTTTTTTGTTGTTGTGGTAAGGCTAAACTCCAGAATCAATCACACGTTGATATGGAGCTCAATATGGGAACGTACTGTGCTGGACAGAATTAATGTAACTCTAGTGCCTTTTCCTGTACACACTGAGCACCTTTTTGGGTGCTGATTATTAATAATACTACTTTTTATTTTACCTGATCAAAAAAATAAATAAGATGTTACTATGCTAATTTCTTTTTCCATTCACCCTTCAGTGTTCATGTCTCTTAGTTGTATCTGATAAATGGTTTACATTATTACATGTAATGCTTGAAAATATACAGTGGTTTGTTACAATTGTTGTAAGTATATCCTACTTAAATGACATTTGCCTAGAATAGATGAAGCAATACAAACTTCTGGTGCACCTGGCAACTAATAGTTATATATCCAATTAATTACATGCCATGTTATTAATATCTTTGTTCTTGTCATTTGCACCTCTAGACTTACTAAACATGAACCCCCAATGTTGAGTGCTTGAACGGGAAGTACTGGAAGTTGTTATCTTAAGTTTCCTAAGAGGGTTACTTCCGTATAAAATCCTACTCCTTTCTAAAAGAAAAAAGCATGGCTGCTCTTGACAGTGGACCTAGTACACCAGAAAATGGAGCAGTAGGTGAGGGGCAAGGTCAGACAGGACAGCAGCAGCAGCAGCAGCCTCTGCAGCAACAGGCTGGACCCCAACGACAAATAGTTGTCAGAAGATTTCAAATTGCATTTCAGCTAGATATCTTGCTTATTTTGAAGCTCGCTGCGGTGATTTTTTTGTTCAATCAAGATGGATCGAGGCAGAGGCTTGTTCTGCTTGTGTTTTTAGCTTCGCTTGTTTACCTGTAAGTATTTGTCCGTTATGATCAGTTTTTTAATATCCTTCTCATTTATTTATTATTTTATTAAGAATAAACAATTTGGTCTTAGAAAATTGTTGTGACCGTTGAGTTTTGTTTGGATGTGTCAAGTACTGCAAACTGTAAAGAATATTGAGCAACCAATTTGGGGATAAATTTAATACATATATACTGTTAACATAACCTATATGAATTAGAATGTGGATATCGTAAGAGATAACAATAAAGCTGGTCCTTTTTCTTTGGAAAAAAGCAACGTTGGCCCTTATATTGGTTTCCTATTTGTATCGTTCTCCTAAATAGCATTCAGATCTTCATTTGCTTTTGTAGTCTATCATATCCCCATTTCCTTAGTTTCCTTTCTTGGGCATAGCTTTTTGTGTCCTACCATTGTCTCTTATTGCCTTTTGGTGCTTTTTGTTTCCTTCTCTCTTAAAGCCATTGTGGATCGTTAGAGCCCATTGTTCATTATCTTGAAGGTGAATCCTCTAGTTTTGATCATTTATGCTGGTTTACTGGCCCAATCGGATATATCTGTGTACCACATAACCAACTCGAATAAGTATCTTCAGTGCTATAATGCCTCCATATATTTTGTTTCGTAGTTTTCTTAAGGATAAAATAATATAATTTGCAGTTTGGTTCCGTAACTGATGAAAGAGGGAAGATTTACTAGTGTGTTAATTGAAATACATGTTAGTTTCTTGCTTTGTCGTTGAGTCACACCATATATTTCCTTTTGGTGATTGTAGATATCAAACTGGAGCTCTGGCCCCTTTGGTACGGTGGCTTTCACAAGGAATGCAGAGGGCAGCTGCACCTCCCCAGCCACCTAGGCCGGCCGTTAGGGCAGACAATGTACCAGCTGCTGGAAGGCTAGGAAATGAAAATGTTGCAGCTGGAGGTACTTTCGTTCAACTCATGTCAATGAATAAATAAATGCATCTTAGGTGGTGTACATGCCCTTGTAGTAATGCCCAGCACCATCCTGTACATGATTTAAACTTCGCACATTGTAAACTGGAGTACTATCTGATGGATAGCTGATGGTAATTTTGACGCATGGTACCTTTCTGTGTGTGGGGGTTAAGCGTATATCACGGGTTCGAGCCCTGGTGCAGAAAAAACTTGGTAATTAAGTGGAGAAGGAGAGGGGTGGGTCCATGATCTCACGAGTTGCGACCTGTGTGCCTGCTAGCCCTCAGGGATTTCTCGGTTGTTGGGATTTTCTTAATTCCTCTTTGTAAAATTAGTGCGTCAACTTACCATCTTAACTGAAGTTGATTTCATGTTAGTCGTGATTGTGAATGTCAACTAGGAAATGTGCGCATCATGGATTGCTTCTACACATAAGATCTACTGTGGGATATTGAAACTTCTCTAACTTTTCGTATATTGTTGTGGCAGAGGGACAAGTTGGAGGCGAGAATGAGAATCAACAAGGTAATGGCGTAAATAGGGTAGGTGAGAACGAGCATGCAGCGGAACCTGGTGCTGGTGATGGTGGCAATCGCTGGTGGGGTATTGCAAAGGAGATCCAAATGGTTGTCTTTGGGTTCATCACTTCCCTTCTTCCAGGTTTTCACAACATTGATTAGACTGTACAGATCAAAGTAGCAGCAGATAGCAAAGAGAGGGATAAAGAGAACTTTCCATGTCTCCAAAATATACAATGGCCAGTTACTACTGCTCCATGTGTTTGAGAGGACATCAAATGTATTACTAGATTTTTTCTCTTCTTTTTGGTCATAAATCTAAATGTCGTTCTTGCTTTTAATTTGATTGGCAAGGCTTTGTGTTTAAATTAGTGGAAATGGTTGTTTAGTTCCTGTCTTACGTTGTTTATAATTGCCAAACAAGACGAGAAGAGAGAAAATTCTAATTGTGGTGATTAAAGACATGAGAAATTCATTTTCAGCATGAGAAATAACTTTTTGTAATAACTCATAAGAATAGTGAACTAGAGATTATATTTTAATTGGTGTGGGGATTCCGACTCTCATTTTACAGGATCTTTGAGTTACCTGAATAAACAAAGTATATTCTAGCGACTTTAATTATATGATTAGTTCTAGTATATGATGAAAAGAAGAGAAATGGCCCAAAAGTGGGTGAAGCAAGCCTACTATATATCTTTCGGAAAAGGGTCAAATATGTCTTTCTGTGCTATAAAAAAATTATCCTCCATAGGTGCTCCTAACGTTATACCATTGTTCAAATTTATCCTTAATTTTAACAGAGGGACATGTGGCACTATAAAAATTGAAGACCCACCCCTAACTCTAACACCTGCTTCCAATTTGAAACCCACGCCCGACCCTTACCCGACCCAAATGGCAAAAGAAGTTAAAGAGTTACGTACTATACAAGAGTGTGATTAAGGGGAATGAGGCAGGCCCCGTCACCAGCAAACACCCTTCGTTCTCCCCCCCCAAATCTTTCATTTATTTTTCTTCCTTTTTCAATAAAAAGTTTAAAATGACATTAATTATGAGCTAAAGTTTTCAGAAAAATGGCTAAACAGAGTAGGCGTACCTCTGGTGGGAGTGGGAGTGGGAGTGGCATTTCAGTTCTAAAACAGAGTTCAAGAACTGCTAAGCAGTAAACAGATATCAATGACAAGCCGGGTTGATGCTTTCCTAGTGTGTTTACTAAGCAGTAAACAAATATGCTGCATTCTTTGAAGCAGGAAGAGATTAACAATAGGCTACTTCTCCGTTGCTCACCACTCTTATAGCAAAATCACAAGATAGAAGGTGTTCGCCGGTGACGAGGAAAGTAATTTTCAAATTGTTTGCCGGTCCAGAAATCCGATAATTTTCAAATTGCTACCATTCAATATTGGAACACAACTTCCAAAAGAAATTTTCAGATCTGAAACTCTTATAGCTTCAACAATGGTGAAACCGATGACACCAAATTTAATGTTGATTTTCAACTGAGTTTTAAAAAATTGAAGTCCTACAACACATTACCAAATCCAACCTCACATTCAGAACTCAGAAGTACTCAACCCAGGATGAGGCTTTAAATTTTCGATAATGGGGCTCCGAATCTCCTACTTGAACCTGACCTAGCAGTAACAAACACATGAATTCAATAATTATCTTGTCATTTCATTTTTGCTAGATTGTTTATTTTATTCTTTAGTTTTGGGTGAAATTGAGGTGAAGGAAGTGTTTTGATGAAGAAGAACGAGATGTAAAGGAAAAAAAGGAAGATAATGAAATAAAAATAAAAGTAAAATCTTGGGGGTTGGGTCGGGTAGGGATTAAAATAAAAGTGAGGGTTTGTAAAGAGAATTGGGTATTAAAATTGGGGATGGATTTTCAGTTCAGATGATGCCACTTGTCCCTCCATTAGAATTAGGGATAAATTTGAACAATAGTATTACGGTAATGGCAGCTATGGACTGATATTCAAAGGGAGGATAATTGTAAACTATTTTTAATAGTACAGTGATATAATTGACCCTATTCCATATATTTTTCATGAAGCCAGCTCTTTTAATTTTCTCGAGGATTCACTGGTTTTATGAATTGGTTTCTCATACTTCTTTAAAATTAGTTTTTGTATGCGTGTATTGTACGTGCATCTCATATAAATTAGACAGATTTGTTTAAATTATATAGATAATATATTAAAGTATGTGTATAATGATTAATAGAAAATTTAACACGAAAAAACTACGAGCTCAATTTGATGAATAATCAGCTTATCATGCTCGGAATTTTTTACATGTTTGTTTCCGCATTAATATCATTTTTACTTTAACTTTCAAGAACTAACAAAAAGAAAAATATAATTTATTCAGTAATTATAATCATAGTAATATGACCTCAAATTAAAGTAGACTTTAAACTTTGAATATCACCATTTATTGTAGTTAGCGGTTCTGACATGAATGATGTTATATCTCAAAAAAAAGAAAATATTTATACAGTTTCATAAATACTCGTAGGACGTATGAAATATAAAATGACTAACAGAAGAATTTTAAATATTTTTTTTATATAAAAAAGATAAAGTGACACTTGATATGTGAGGTTTGTCCACTATACCATGTAAAGGACAAAGCCTACTGTTATCGCTTTTATGGAGTCAACTGCTGATTTTCTCGATGATCCACTGAGTTGTAATTTGGGTTCGTACCACTGGAAAATGACGTTGAAGCTAAGTCAAAGAATAGTTTAAGTTCTAACGGTTTTTCTATCGTAGGGTAATGCATTCTGAGGTAACAAATTACAAGAACTTGGTACTCCAATTCCTCTAAAGTTCTCACTGATATTGTTTAATAAAAATAATATCACTCTGGGGTAGCTATGCATATTCCATACAATAGCAATATATTAATGTATTAGGTTCAAATATCTTTTCTTTTAAATAATTTTTTGGTAGCTTATATTTCTCATAGGAAATTATTGAAATATGAACATACGTAGAATAATATCTCATTTTCTAACAGAAACAGACTTGGCATAGTAATGGGATGCCAGAAAGAGAGGAGGCTTGGGAAAAAAAAAAAGGCTCAGACGTGCAATGATATTGTCTGTAATCAGACTCAGCGAAAACCCATGTTTTGATGCACCAGCCGGGAATCGAACCCGGGTCTGTACCGTGGCAGGGTACTATTCTACCACTAGACCACTGGTGCTTGCTATTTGTTACTTCAAATGTTAAATTAATATTTTTCATCTATTTTTGTACATCCATATTAACTTTTCATTTTAGTTATCATATACATCAGCAATAGTCTTATGGAGATGGAATTTTGTGACATAATCAACTAACATTACTGATGGAGCATTCATCTCTATTACAGTAATTAACTAGCTTTAGAATAAACTAAAACTAGGTTAAGCCTTTTTAATGTCATTGGCTTATTATTAACTCAAAAAACAGACGAGCATAAGATAGTAGATATTTTGAAGACTTTTCAGAGCTAATAAATATAGGAGAGCAAGAGAAAACAAACATGAAATATAAGAAACTTATGTGATGAAATTGGAGATGATTTTCATTCATACAGCAAAAGTTTGTTTTATACACAAAGTATATAAAAAATAGTCTATCACATCCTGGAAATTGACTCCTTATCATCACTCTCTGCATCTCTTTCTTCTTTTCCCAAAATCCAAGCAGAAGAACAAGAAACTTCCACCTGGACCCTTCCCTTTTAGCGCGATTGGGTGCTTACTAGGGTTTAATGCCGATATGCAACTGATCCTCAGGGGCCTCACGACTAAGTTTGGTCCTCTCATCAACCTCAGAATTGGATCTCTTCGTTCTTCCATATTCGTTGCTAGCCACTCATTAGCCTACCAAGCATTAGTCCAGCACGGGGTTGTTCTCTGATCGGCCAAAGGATATGCAGACTGTTAATAGTCAACGAATTTACCATTTGACCTAGTTCCCGTAGCCATTTATGCCGAAAATCTTTCAGCTCTGCTATTAATGTTAACTGAAATGTTAACTGAATCGCAGGAACTAAACAATAGATCGAGAATTCAATGGTTAGTTCAGGATGATGGGATGAAGAAGATGAATTTAGAATAAAGTAGTATCTAGACAAAGAGTAAATGTATATTGATGATCTTTCCTAAATGAATTACAAGTCTATATATTACAATTGTACTATGGAAGAGTAGTTGGTTATTTCCTATTTTACTTTTCCGCCCAATTTTTCTTTAACCACTTTTAAAGTTTTAACTAACTCGAATAACAACTCAATCATTTCTTAACCAACTAACTAATCCAGCTGACTAGGATGATAATCGTCTATTTACAATATATTGATATCAATATCTGATGCATATATAATTTTTGTCATGTTCATTACCATTGGACAGCACTGTGCTGAACAAGTTCTTTTATGGTTTACACAATTACATATTTGTATAAGTTCATGTTCATTACCATTGGACAGCACTGTGCTGAACAAGTTCTTTTATGGTTTACACAATTACATATTTGTATAAGTTGTTGATATCAGTATTTGCAGCAAAGAATGTGGTGCTTGTTTGTGGGTATCGATTGATTTACGTGAAAAATATTTATGGAGCATCTTCATGCTTTTTTAATAGTTGTATCATCTTTTTCCCAAACCTGTCTTGAACTTGTAGTCAAATCATCCAAAATGCATCTGCTAATGTTTTCCATTGTTTGTTGCAATGGTGGAGTCTTTCTCTACAATCTGGTAGACACCTATAGTTGTTGATAATTTTTTTTATAAATCCTATTATTGTCGATAGATATTATTATTATCATTGCTAGTGATGTGGCTCTGGCTTTGAGGAGGATAGAAATGAGGCAACAAGCGTGGAAGATGATATTGGAAGGTTAAGGTAAAACTTCTATTACAAACTTTTTGTCTAATCTCGGATGATTATTAGGTAAAACTTTTATTGGAACTTTCAAGTTGCTGTTGTTTTAGAGATGAGCTAATGAGGCTTGGGAAGAATGCAAAAAGAAAGATGCTATGATCAAGGAACTGCAGGAATCGATCGGAAAGGTCAGTATGTTTTTTTTTTGACATGATCATATGCTTTTTCATTGTCTAATTTGGAAAGATTTCCTGGCTTTCCTTGTTTGATTCTGGAATCCACAAGTTCATTAGCAATTAAAATCATCCATCATTTGTCTCTTTTTAATGAAAATTATATGTTGGACATCTAGCAGCTTGCTTATTACTCTTTTCAGCCTCTCTGTTAACACCTTTGAGATAAACTTGTAGACACTGGCTAATGAGTCTAAAGTCTCTCAAGTCATTAGCCCCATTCTTTTTTGGGAGCAAGGCTATATAGGTTGCATTATAGCTTTCTCTAAAATTCCATGAATGTGAAAGTTTTTGAAAGTTTCCATAATGCTTCAGAACATCCCAACATTTGATGAGGAAGCCCATTGTGTAGCTATCTTAGCCAGGCGCTTTGTCCATGGCACACATCTTAAGACATAACAACACTTCGTATTCAATATATTCACCTTGTAAAACTGTATTTTCCTCTTTAGTGATGACGGGACAATTGATCAGATTACATGATGTCCTCTTCAAATTCACCTTGTAAAAATGCATTTTTTTGACATGATCATATGTTTTTTCAATGTTTAATTAACATGTCTTTTATAGGGGAGCCGGCATCACTTCACTGTAATTGCGGATACCAAATTACATGTAAGATGAAGTGGGGTGATATCACGCCGAGGTACCCGTGTAAGGTAGCCAAGCTTATGTGTGGGGAATGTAGATGCAACAAGAAAGTATGTATAAATCCCTATTTACAAGTGCATAGTTCCCTATTTAAAATTCATAATTTTATAAGTCATTCCTTGATACATCTGTCTTTTTATAGGTGTGCCTAGAGGCCCTAGACTCCTCAGAGATGTGGTGTACATGCTCTGTCTTTATGCAAAAAGTTAGTGTTACCTTTTTTCTTTATACTTGTTGTACATAATGCAGTATTGTTACAAGAAATGAATGATATAGTAATCTTATTATTCATATTGAGAATAGCTTCAACTTAGTAAGATGTCAGCCATATGTTTACAATACAATATCTTGGATATTGTTGCAAATATTTTATTTATTAATATAAAAATATGAATAATTTAATTTAAAGTTCTAAAAATATCGTCGCAGTAGTTTGCTGCACCAGTCGGGAATTGAACCTGGGTCCGCGCCGTACTATTCTACCACTATAGACCACGGGTGCTTGTTGTTTCATTATTTCAAATTCTTGTAAACTACCATCTCTAATCTTTTTGGGTACATCCATAAGATGGAAATGTAACTTATTATCATTTTAATTATCTTGTACATCACTAATAGTCGTATGGAGACGGAATTTTGTGACAAAATTAACTGAGGCTATTGGTGGATAATGTTGATATTGATTGAGTTGAAGTAGAAAACTAATCTAGTTGCTTACATACTTACACTTGTGATGGTGCATTCATCTCAATCACATGATCTGGCTTTAAGATAAAATAAAACTAAGCTAAGCCTTTTTAATGTCATTGGCTATTGTTAACTCAAAAAACAGACGAGCATAAGATAGTTCACATTTTGAAGACTTTTCAGAGCTAATAAATGTGGGAGAGAAAGAGAAAACAAACATGAAAGACAGGAATCTAATCTGATGAAACAGGAGCTGATTTTTCATTCATATAGCAAAAGTTTGTTCTATACACAAAGTACATAATTAGTTTTGTGTATAGAAACTTAGAGCAAAATAATAAAAAATGTTATAACAAATATCGTAGCTTTTGTGTATGATTTCTTTTTTCCTTTTTTTAATTATTGTTTCTCTGTCTCTCTTCTCCCCTCGCTTCACATGTGACAACACTACTACTAAAAAAGATAGTCAAACTTGTAGAATAGTAGATGCAATAAGCAGTTGTATATAGTATAATAGAAGGAAGAGGAGACTTTAAAAAACTTGCACAACTGGAAAACAATGGAATTATGGCTCATGATAATCATCACTCTCTGTATCTCTTTCTTCTTAAAATCCATCTTCAATTTATTAATCTTCCCCAAATCCAAGCAGAAGAACAAGAAACTCCCACCTGGACCCTTCCCTTTTAGCGCCATTGGGTGCTTACTGTGGTTTAATACCGATATACAACTGATCCTCAGGGACCTCAAGATTAGGTATGGTCCTCTCATCAACCTCAGAATTGGATCTCTTCGTCCTTCCATATTCGTCGCTAGCCACTCCTTAGCCTACCAAGCATTAGTCCAGCATGGTGCTGTTTTCTCTGATCGGCCAAAGGATATGCAGACTGTTAATAGTTAACGGATTAACATTAGCTTTTCCCCCTATGGCCCCTTATGGCGTCTCCTCCGTCGAAACCTTACCTCTGACATCCTCCAACCTTCTCGCGTCAAGTCCTACTAACGCCCGATCTTGGGCGCTCAGTATCCTTATTCAACGGCTCCTTCATGCTCAATCAGACTCTGGACAAGTCGCGAGGTTAATTGATCATTTTCAGCATTCCATGTTCTGTCTTCTTCTCCTAATGTGCTTCGGGGAAAAGATCGAGGGGGTTCGAGCTAAACAGATTGAAGACACACAACGGAGGTGGCTTCTAAGTAACAGCCGATTCAAGAAACTGATCAAATTCTTCCGAAGAGGACTAGGAAAGATAATTTTCAGGAATCATTGGGAAGAGCTCGTCCAACTGCAACAAGAGCAAGAGGGAATCTTTATCCCTCTGATCCAGGCACGAATGAAGGCTAAATCAGCTGAAAAGACTAGTGATGGTTCAAATCAAGAAACAGAAGATGAAGCAAAAGTGGCGCCTGTGGCGTGTTATGTGGATACGTTGTTGAATTTGGAATTGCCAGAGGAAAAGAAGAAGCTTAATCTCGGACAGATAATTAGCCTCTGCAGCGAATTCCTCAACGCGGCCACTGATACCACGTCCACCTCACTGCAATGGATTATGGCCATCTTAGTCAAATATCCTTCTATTCAGGAAAAACTATACCAAGAAATATGTGAGGTAGTTAACACAGGGAACCCGAACGAAGGAAAAACAAACACAGTGAAAGAGGAAGATGTACAAAAAATGCCTTACTTAAAAGCAGTGATCTTGGAAGGTCTAAGGCGGCATCCACCAGTACACTTGCTGTTGCCACACGCGGTGACAGAAGAAGTGGAACTCAACGGCTATGTCATACCTAAGGATTCAACGATCAATTTCATGATTGCAGAAATGGGTTTGGACCCACAAGTGTGGGAGAATCCCTTGGATTTTAAACCAGATAGATTCTTAGATCATGATACAGCAGAAGCATTTGATATAATAGGGAGTAGAGAGATCAAGATGATGCCATTTGGTGCGGGGAGAAGAGTATGTCCAGGCTATGGTTTGGCTATGCTCCATTTACTGTACTTTGTGGCTAATTTGATCTGGCATTTTGAGTGGAAGGCCGTGGATGGAGACGACGTTGATCTATCCGAACTGCAGAAACTCACCGTTGTTATGAAGAATCCGTTGCGTGCTCGCGTCCTTCGCAGAGTAGATCAGTGACATGTGACATTAATGAAGCAAACATAGAAGTGTATTTCTCCAAATGTGAGGCTTGTCTTTTGGACTTCACTTAGAATTGTAGATGTAGTAGAAGAGATGCTAACAACTTGCCACTTGCACATATAATTAAACTTTAAGCAACTGGAGATTTGTGTTTGAGAAATTCTAAGGGGTCCAAATATTATGATGGAAAGGAATGGAACATTTATCTTTCTTATGATTTTCTGCACATTTCTTTCCTTGTTATTCCCAAATCAATCAAGAGTCAACCCCAAGAAACTACAATAGCAAAATGGATTGCCCTATTTCATTACATTTATACAAGATTAGTCAAGGATCCCGTTCAACTTCCCCTTCCTCTCTGGGGCCACTTAATGGCTGACCTATCATACGATACTTCTCGTTTTTTACATCTCTACATATTCATTATCTAAAGATATATTTTTCATTACAAAAATTATAGTCATTCTATATCTTTTAAAAGATCAATTCGGATTAGCTCTAGTTCATTTGGAATATGTGGTTCGGGGACACTACACAAGATTGGAACCAGTTGACCGAACCTCTCAACATCCGAGTAACTGTTACTACTAGAGCAATTGAATCTGGATTCATTTCTTGCTCCCAGACCCCTTACAGCTTGTTTGGATTGTTGTTACATATCGTTTCATAATGTATCGTATAGTATTATATTACATTGTATTGTATTATTTAATGAATACGACGTTGATAAAATTGTGTCATTTGCCGTTGTTTTATGATGTCACGCACCAACAATATGAATAATAAACTTGTAATATTACTAAGAAAAAAATAGGATATGAGTAGAATTATTATAAAAAAGTAGGATAAAAAATAAAATATAGTTATTTAATAATAAAGAAGGGCAAGATAAGAGAAAAAAGAAAGGTAATAACACTACCACACCAAATCTGTTGTACCATATAGTGGCACTTTTCGTAACGATAGATTTAACGATACGATTACAATAAATTTAAGTAACAATCAAAACAAACATTATATTTAAAGTAACAACACGATACAATACAAAAGGTAACAAACATCCAAAAAAGCTGTTAGGTTTACACTCGCTCTTTCCATAAAAAAAGAAAGAAATTACTGGGAGTCGAAGAGTAAGAAAAAATCTTCTCCTCAGACCTTTAGACCTGATCAAGAAAGTAACATTGATAGCCAATAACTCAGAAAGAAAGATCCTTTGACCTTTACTAGCTGTTGGATGATTGCTCAGATCAAGACGTTTGACAATGCCAGCTATTGTATAAATCCTTCTCTTCAGATCAAGGAAATCATCAGAATTTGATTAATTTTAAGCTTAACCATCAACTTATTTGAGAGAGTTCCCTTATCGCTTGTAATTGGAAAGCAAAACTGCACTTCTAACATCATCAAGTTTTACATTTCATAATTGAGCAATGATATACTTGAAGGGGATTTTGTATTTACATAATAAGATCCAGGTACATGCCAAAATTTTGAATCACTCACAATCAAGAGATATGAGAAGCCGAATAGGACTTGATTATTCTGCATTCGAGCGTTCTAAATTACTAAACCTATATATACATATTTAACGTACTATATCTCCTTACATCTCCGAGAGGAGGTTGCTGATTTTCCGAAGCTCCTTGAGAGCTGCCATGGCTGTTACTTGTCCTTTACCACCTAGAACATTTTTCGAAAGGTTTTCTAAGGTCCCAACTTGATCGCGATCTTGCTGAAAAACTGATTCAATCACCTGCACAAAATGATGATTCTTGAATTAATGAACAGACCACATCATAGTGAGTATAGTATATAACTTTAAGTTGGTAGATAAGTACACAGTGCAACAGTTATCCCATAAACAGTCTCTGCTCGTATTGCAAAATCACATAAATCAATAACACAAAGAAGTTCTCTTTACTCATGCAAATATATCATAACGTGATGCGGATACAGATGTACTGATGGGTCTACATAGACAACTCCGATGTATTTGGTTTTATCGTAATAAGATGGATGGTAGAACCTGTCCTAAGTAAGTTGCAGGTGAGTTCCGAACATTAATGTAAGTTCTATAGTTTAGATATGAAAAAAGTTAAAACAATATTAGACGAGTTTAGCATTTGATATTACTCTTACCTGGATATTCTCAAGCATTGACTGTCCGAGATTTCTCAAACTAACCATTAAATTTTGGTCTACAGATTCTCCCTTGCTAATTCCACTGTTATTAGATGTATCAGCAGCACTGTCTGGATTATTCCCACTATTGCAAGCTTTCGTGGAGTCACAGATACCTTTTTCAGACGTCTCCTCACCACCATTTCGTCCAAATTTCCATAACCACTGAAATTTACCAGATAGAAGTTTCCGCTCTTTCAAGCCTACTGGACCTTTCCCCCCAGAGTTAGAATTTTCTTCAGATTTTACCGAGCTCTCCTGAGGGGAAACAGAAATAGGGAGAGGTGAGACTTCTAGATTGGTACAAGACGCCTCACCACTATTTCTATCAGCATCATTTTCATCGGCGGAGAAATTTGATGCAACACTACTTCTTTCAGATCTATTTTCATGATCATTCGCATCACTAATAGGGCTTGGAGGATCTGAGAAAATAGACGAATTCTGTTCACTAGCGGCACTCCCAGTGGAGCATGACTGCTCAGATGTGCAAGTAAAATTTCCATCATTATAATCTTGTCCGACAACATCAACTGGAGCTTCCTGCTCTATATTTTCATCATCAATAAGCTTTTCTACATCTTCATCGGCACCAAGCTGCTGAGCAAGATCTTTCAACAGACTTCTCCTCACTGACTTTGGAGCTTTTCTTCCATTATCAATAGATGGAGTTGGAGCAGACTCAGTTCTAGTAAGACGCAACCTCACTTTCTCAGACCAACCTTTTCTTCGGTTTGGAACTTGCTTCTCCGCAGACTTTTGCTTGCGCTCTTCTTCCTTGTGTAAAACTCTCCACTTCTCTTCCCAATAGCTTTCAGGTACTACAGGACCTCGTGGAGTTTTTGGGGAGCTTAAATCAACTGAATGGCTATGGCCTCTTACAACTGTTGACTGATTTTTACCATAGATCCCAGTATGATCAACTAATGGAGCTGAATTGTTGGCATCCACTGCCAGCGCCTGCAATGATTTTGCCTTAGCTATCAGTTTTCCTAGATTTATATCTTCTGGAAAATTTAGCAATCTCTGGAGGCAAGTAGTAGTGTTCTCGGTAGCAAGCAATGAAGACCTCAAATGGAGTATCATAGTAACTGCAAAAGCTGATATAAATGCTCCCCTGGATGAATTTAAGACTCCAGAGCTGGACTCGGCATCATTTTCACAAGGCTTCTCCAACTTCTTGTTGTCACATGCAAATATTTCATCCCAGATTATCAACAGGTCTTCAAGCGCAAATTCACGCCCAAATAGTACTCGAAACCAGCGAAGCGCAAAATATTGTGGTTCAACCCCTAGTTCGACAAGATGACTGTGGAGAGAAGAATCGACTAGCGAAAGCAGATGGTATAATGATGCTGAAGCTTCAATGATAGGGGGGCATCCAGTATGCGAGTTACCATATGGTAAAGGGGAAAAAAATTCCGCCATAGCAACAGCACCACCAGCCCCACTCATTAGAGCGTCAAACATACAATACGCATCGTGCTCCATAAACTTCTCTGATAGAAGAATACCAAGCTCACCTTCGGCGCCATATGCATCACTTAATAAAATAACTGCTTGAACCTTCGGATCGAGTTCACTTAAACTAGTAATTTTCACCGGACTCTTCTGAGATCCATTGTCATCTTCCACAGATTCTGAGAACTTTTTAAAATCAAATTTATATGTCAAGTCATTTTCATGAAATGAGAACCCATCAAATTTGTCAGCAAAATGATCCTCATAAAGATTCCTAACTTCAGAAAGACGCTCCGTATCAGCTTGAAGAACATAGAGAAGTGGGGCCAACAGTTCATGCATCCCTGCAAACCAAAGCAGAAAGTTTCTTCATTAATATTAATGAGAAGACAAAAAGGTAGATGATTAGCGATTTCGGCACTAGATTACATGATAAATTCAAGATCATGATTGCCTGCACTCTGGTTGAGGACTTTCATCTTGATTCAGTAGCTAAGAACTGAAAATATATCTTATACGAGTAGCCACAAAATAGAAAAGGCAATTACGCTTCAACAGTAAGTAGTAGCGCGTAATAAGTTTGTCAACATTATGATTTACCTTGTCTGTAACCATACTCTGGATGTCTAAGGCACCAAAGTAGCAGAATTCTCCTCAACATGGCTTGGCATCCAGGAGTCTGGAAATAGCTACCATGCTCAGGATATAAACGCGAAAGATCCTGGTCAACCATCTTCTCCAGTTCAGCATTCCTGAAGAAGCGACCCCACATGCTATCTGCATTGCCACACCAATCATCAGCATTTACTCAACGACAAGTTACAGTTTTATTCAAGTACTTTGTAATGAAAGATCAAGCAGAATGGAGATATACTTTTCATATTGCAGGAAACGACAAGTTACGGTTTTATTCAAGTACTTTGTAATGCAAGATCAAGCAAAATGGAGATATACTTTTCATATTGCACGACCCAAATAATTGTTTCCTCAAGGTGGTCTAATAAACAAGATTTAAATGTTCGAAGGTGCTCAAGCTTGAACTGTTTTCAGCATTGCACTTGCTAAAACTAAGAGACAAGAAAATGACTTGAAAATATGATGCAGATATCCTACCAGGGTTTTGCGACAATGGATTGTCTATGACAGGATCAGGAGAATTACTTCCATCTTTAGGAATATGCGGATCGATAAGAAGCTGTCTTCTCAAAGAAGCATACCTACACAAACAAAAAACGTGTTACACAAAAACATTATGCATTAAGAGTTATCATACTGAGAACATAGAAATAAAAAGAAAACTAACACACTGGAATTTAGATCATCATGAAGTTGAAAAGAAACGGTACAATCAAAACCCACATTCTCCCATGCAGAGACTTGGAGAAAGAAAACCCTCAAGACAAGACCGTTTGATATTCAGTAACCTACCCAATACATCATTAGACAACACTATAACATGTAAATAAAATTCAGAACAATGACTCTGCATAAACTGACAAGAAAACAATGACGAAAAGATGGTCAAATTAGTCAACTGCTAGCAACATAATATTCTTTACCAGCAAACAAACAACTACAGAAAACATGTCAATACATCATTAACACAAAACCTTAATTTGAGAGATGAAGCCACATGCCATGACATCAACAAAATGGGTTTCCAATTTTTTTTTAATTACAAAATCCACAAAAGCAACAACCAGCAATAGGCCACGGCAAAGCTGATGAGTAGCTTATGCAATTTGAACTCTGTGCTATTGTTTGCGGTTTGAAATATATAGGAAACCAGACAAGACTGATTCCGGAAAGTAACAAGCTTGCAGCAAATTTTCACAGAAACTTGTGCAACTTTGTGAACTTATACCAATTTGTTAACTTAATAGATATTTTTTTAACTGCACCTTTTAACATATCATGCAATATATTGTTGACAAATCAAAGATTAAGAACATCCCAAAAAGTATCAGCAACAAAATACAAAAACCCAACTTGATATATGATGTGAACAGAGCCTATAACCAAAAATCAACAAAAAAAATGCATAGATTCTACTTTATTATTACAAGAAACAAGAAAATCAACAGAAACCAACATAATAGCCGAAAAGGTCAAAGCCAAAACGCAAATTGCAACAAAATAGAAAACCTCAACTTGAGATATGATGCAATCAGAGCCTATAACTAAAAAATCGACAGAAAATGTAAAATTACCTTTTTTTAAATTTAATAACCAAGAATCAACAGAAACAAGCATAATCACCAAAAAGGTCAAAGAAAAAGCAAATTGCATACAAAAACTCAACTTGATATATGATCCAGCTAGAGGCTATAACTAAAAATCAACAAAAAAAATGTAAAAGTTACCATTATGTAAAGTTTCTACCTTTTTACTACAAGAAACAAGAAAATCAACAGAAACGAGCAAAATAGCCAAAAGGATAAAAGAAAAAACAAATTTTATACCTTCTACGTGAGTCAGCGGCGACACGGCGAAGATCATCAATGGTTGAAGAAGGAGAAGAAGGCAAAATCCCCAAATCAATACGCCACTGGATTCCTCTCAGATCTCCAAAACGACGTGAGGACTCAAAAACCACTGCTGATTCAATTTCAATTGTAGCCATTTTTTGACCAAACATTTTAATTTTTAGCTAAGAAATTGAGAAATTATTAAACATCCAGCTGCTAAAACCTCAGCAAGAATCAATCAAACCAATAACCAGAACACATAAAGTTGTAAAGTTGAAATTTTTGAAGACCCCATGTGCTAAATCTCCTCATATAGGCTAATTTGTCAACAGAAATTGAGAAATTAGAGCCAAGATTCAAGAAAGTTATATAAACGGGAAAAATTATAAAGAAAATAGCTGAATTTAAGGGTCAAAATTTTCTGGGAAATGTAAAGAAGTTAACAGAGAATTTTCATTTAGAGGGAGAACAAAGAGAGAGAATTGAGCTAAATTTATGGGAGAAAAAAAGGGGCAAAAGTTTTATAGACTAAAAATGGGTATTTGCTATTGGGTGGTCAGTGGTCTAATCTTGAAGAATTTTCTGATGAATTTCTGTGTTCTGATTTAATCTTTTCCTTTTATTTTCAGGGTTTTTTCATTTTTGTAGAAAGAGAAAATCTAGGGAGAGAATAAAGGGAGGAAAATAAGAAGTTTGTTTTTGTTTGGTAAATAACAAAAAGGAAATAGAAGAAATAAAAGCTAAATTGTGGAAGGCAAGTGCTTGACATATGCTTTTGTGTGTTTGTTGTAATAGCCAATAGGTGAGGTGAGTCTTGAGGGAGTCAAGTTGGNGGGTGGGTGGGTTGAAGTTCAAGTGTCCATTTCTGTTCATGACTCTCTCACAAATGTTACTGTACTTAAGGGCTCGATCTCTTGAAAATTTGAAGAAAAACAATACGAGGTTTCGATCAAAGATTTACTATAGTTAGGCTTTCGCAAAAGATTTGGAGTGAAAGACAAATCAAGATTTACTTTAGTTAGACTTTCATAAAATTTATTTCAATAGAGCGTATAATAGTAATTATGTCTTAATTCTAATTTTCTTAATAATAGAAAAAAGAAAGAAAGCAGAAATACTTTATCTTTTGAGAATATTTTGAGAATATAAATCTCACTTTGAGGATTGTTTATTTTTTAGAGAGTCTATCCGATGTAAATTGAGATTAATGGAATTTTTACCTTTTAGATAGTAAATGAATTCATCGAAAGAAAATAAAAAGAATTTCACTTATTTCTTATTAGCTATATCTATATAAATATATAAAGTTGGGAATTAGAACACTGATGTAAAGAAACCTATTTATCTTTTTCCTCAGTTTTTTGCTATTCTATTCTTATTTCCATCTTAAAATTTGCAGAAATTTAAGGTTACCGGATTTATTTACTTGGGTTATTAATTTTATTAATTACTCCATTAGTTTCCTAAAATCTCTCCGTTTTGCTTGTGTTGCTTCCGTTTTCTTCCTCCTTAATAATGTTACAAAGCAAACCAACCGTGTTACTTCCCTTGGAACAATCATAGGGTCCTCTTTTCGTCTCCTTGGAATTTGGTTCTCATCTCCATATTGACCAGACCTGAGTTCCATTTTGGCTTTGATCATTAAAAAAATGTAGTGAGGGCAGTCTGTCCTGCTACTGTGCAATATGATATATAGAGAACAATATAGGCTGATGCACAAGTCTTTATAGAGATAGATCTATGTGTGCATTCCATATATATCCACTGCTAATGAATGTGAGTGTAATTATTCTGATGTTTGCATTATTTCTGTTTCTATGACGACGCTAAGGCATTCATACCGAAATCAATAAATCATCTTGCCCAAAGCACCATTAAGGTAATGGTAAGAATTAAGATGTATATGATTTCTTCATTTTTAATGTTCCGAGTTAGAGTTTTGAATAAGATGACTTTTACTTATAGAAAATGTTGTCCCTTTTAATGAGCATGACGATGCTTCTTCTAATACGGCACATTGGTTGGAAAATAGAATTTAAAAAAAAGTTTACTCAAGTTAATGGTCTGCCACTTATATTGTCCGTCAAAACATTTCTTAATGATAGTTTGCTTTCATTGAACACATTATAACTTTTTCCCAAGGCACATCAATAGTTTTCTTTTAGTGGAAGTTAAGTGTGATGTAGAGGATATGAGCACATTAAATTTAATTTAGTTGTTAGTTGTTACAGAAACTATAAGTTGGAGTAAAATCTAATTCAAGGTAAATAGTTTTTTTTTCAATATGAGGTTATGAGCTAGTTATAGAAAAGCAGCTAAAAGTTTTAAATAATTGGTCTGCACCGACAATATATTCTTTCCTAGACCTTAACGTACGTGGAAATTTGCATATGGAATAAATGAAGAAGCAAAAACAAAATCCCCTTCTTCTTACCTTTATAGTAATAAATAAGTGGTTGAAAAAATTTAAACAAAATAAAAATATACCAAATTTTGTGGCATTAAATACCTTTGTTCCTTAGATTTACATAATCTTAACAACGATTTTCTTTCACTTGCTGCTTGTGAACATTTTGGCAGAGATGAAAAGCAAATATTCCATAAAATAATTCTAACAAAGAGTAGTTATATTTATATTTTCTGGCTCTTAATACATATGCGTCTTGTCCTTAGAAAAAAAAGAGGATCATAAATCTTTCAAATAGCAGGTTCGCATGCATTTTCTATACCAGTATTTAAGGTATTTGCCAAACAGGTCGTTTTAGACAAGCACTTGCAGAAAATTACAACTTTCAAAAATGGATTTTTCTGCTTTGGGTTTCTTATATTTACTACCCCTATCATCTCCAAAAGAAAGAACGAAATTTGGAACACAAAGGTCAAATCATTTAATTTTGTATGAACTGTAATACAGAAGGCTAGGATAGTTGTATGCTATTTGGTCCAAAGCCAACCTCGCTGTTGAGATTCTCGCCTGTTAGCTTTGAAATTAAGTTAGGTTCAGAGGTTCATTTTATTCTTATTATGATATAATAGTCAGGTTTAGTTAGCTCTATCCTAAAATTCATATTATGTTTTTCATGCACTAGCAGGGGCGCGGGCGTATGCACCTTATTATATGCGGTGTCCCGGGGCATTGATTCATGAAAAATACTTATTAGATATGATAAATAAAACTATTGAGAATAAATATAAAAATGACATTACTTATCACTATAGTAGTAATTTGATCACTAGTCCACTTCTCAAATTATGACACCATTTATAAAATATCATGCATACGCTATTATGCTCTAGTTGGCAGACCTAGAATACGAGGTGAATGTTGAGTTTATCTTACTTCGATTGTGGGATGAAAAATTTATATATTTTTATATAATCTTGAATAATCTTTGATGGGTTAACTTTTGGTATCGAGTTAGTCTCAATAATATATTTTATAACTAACCATTAAAAAGTAATGAAACAATCATAAACAAAAACTTAAGGTTTGCAATAATAACAGAATTGTATTAAAAAAAGAAAAAGGAAAGAAAATATAAACAATCAATGAATAGAAAGTTTAATTCCCATGAAAATGGACTTGACATTCACAACTCCATTCTCCAATAATTGGTGAGAATGGAGACAAAATGAGTTCATGCTCTCTACAGTTTTTTGGCATGGGGTGCTCACTGCACCAATATTATTATGTCGGGGTAAATCTTGTAAATTTAATTAAAAACATAGATTCTACAACATCTAAAGTCGAATTTAAATTTAATATATTGATGGTATTAAAATATTAAAAAAAATCAAATTATTTGTTAAAATAATTATAATAAAATTATTATGCACAAAATTAGAAAAATATTAAAGAATATAAATTAAATTGTAGTATATTAATAGTGTAGAAAATTGGTGTCAATAAATAACTTAACTCCATAATTATGATGGGGAAATTGTGGTAATATATAAAGTTTGAGGGTCGAAAAGGAAAATCCAGACAAAACATATATTCCAGAGCATATCCTCAACGTGACGTGTTGGCGGCTCCTCATGGATCATGATGATATTCGAGATTCAAATATTATCTTAGAACAAACAAAAAATGAAGTAGTAGAAAGTAAAATACTATCGAGGTGTAATGTTATGGATATGATTCGTTTATCCTTAGGCCTTAATTAGTCTTTTGGATTTGAATTTTGAGCTATTATCACTTTTATTATGTGTCAGAATTTATTTGTATTTGATAGTTAAAAACAATCGAAAAAATATATAAAATTTATATATATATTCAAATTTTATATATTTTTTCGAATTATTTTTACGGCTCATTTTTCCTTAAATTTTTGGAAGGAAATTTTTTTAGCAGGGAGAACTTTCCTCTAAAAGGCCTTACACAAAATTAATTAAAATTCGATCTCGTAAAAATCGAATGAAAAGCACATCAAAGAAAAAGAGAAAGTATTCCAGCTAGGTATGTAATATTTAGTTTTTGGTGATGTATTAGGATGAATTCTCCACGTTTTAAGTTGCCAAAAGTTTAAGACTTTTTCGTGTACCAAAAGAATTGCAGCTTCTTAATTGAAGTTTGCATCAAGGGTCTACAACTCAACATAAGAGGGGAAGCTAATTTTGTCCAAGGGAGTCAATTGACTCTCCTTTGCTAGAAAATAAATTGTGGGGATATGTAAAATATATTTATGTATATATTGGTAGGATAACGTGCATATAAAATATAACAGTATATTTTAATTAAATATAAAATTAGAAGAATTCTTTTGAAACGTGATCGCAATAACAAAAATACTATCCAAGCATGAGCAAATATCATCGACGAGATCATCCTATAATACAATGGTCTTTTACTTTGTTACCCGAATAATACCTGAAATTACGAAAATCATGGGTGAGGAACTTTTTTCATAGAGAAACGTGTAGAAAATATTTATCCTCCTTGATGGATTAAGACTCTTTATATAACCACAAATATTAGGATTCAAACCGCTTTTCCAAACATGATAGGTCTTTCTTTTCTACCAAAAAATTGTATTTCATTTAATTTTTAATTATTCAGGCACAAGAAAAATTATACAATTTAATTAACAAGGCTTCTTATTATGAACTTAATTAAAAAATGCTAACATAATAAATTACAAAATATTTCATTAAAAATTCATAATTACACTGCTCAGTTCAATTTTGAAATTCTTCTATTAAACCTTGTTTAACTCTCCATGTTAAGATTCAGATACTAATCAAATAAATTTAATTTATTGATTATTTCCTTTAGACTTTCACTTAACTTATTTTATGTGACTGATAAAATGTAAACTTATAAACTTTCATAAAGGTTATCAATCTCTAGACCAAGATATAGATTCCATTAACAAACTACTACTTCACTAATGTATATTATTATCATTCAATTTATCAAGCATATTGACCCACAAAAAAATCTTGCTTTTTAGTAAATCAAAATAATAAATAATACACAAGTAACTATATCAACATTAAGAGTATAAGTACATTTAATGAACTAGAGAATTTATTTTATTAAGTTAATATAAAATACTTATCTCTACTTGGTCTGTTGATACGTACAGAATATACTATACAATAAGTCAAAATTATACCATTTTCATAATCAAGACAAATTACATATAATCCTATGCTATAATTATTCCGGTGGTGTGTCCAATTTTCATCTTAGATTGTGAACTCAAACTTTATAACTAACAAGAAGCGATGTTTTAACCTTCTTGTAAAAGCTAAAACTCTATACACTAGATCATCTACATATAAGTAAAGGAAATACAGACGAATACATAATCTATTTAAATCTTAGTAAAATTGAATAAACAATTAATGTTCCATAATAAGTACTAATATTTCACTTGAGAGGCAAGCCAACGTTAGAATAATTTTTAGCTATTTTTAACAATTCAAATTAAATAATAATCAAGAAACTGAATAAACTGAAATAGAGTAAGAAAATCATAACAATAGCGATGTCTAGATACAATTCCAGAACTGACATCTCAAGTACACGAATGACTAGAGTACTATAAATAAAAGTCTGAATGAAAGCATAACTGTCTGAACTACAGTAAACATCTAGAGAGGTATGAAAGGGGACTTCAGGACTGCTGACACCGTGCAGCTGTACCTCAAGTCTCCATAAAGCAATCAATCCAAGAAATCTACTCACCGCCACTAGGACCGATTCCAAAATCTGCACAAGAAGTGCAGAGTGTAGTATGAGTACAACCGACCCCATATACTCTGTAAGTACCGAGCTTAAACCTCGACGAAGTAGTGACGAGGCTAGGGCGGGTCACTTACAATAACCTGTACACAGTATAATAATAATAATAATAATAATAACAATAGGAAAGTAACACAGGAAATAACGGCAAAGCAATTAACTAATGAAAGCAAACTCAACCCTCGAAATCAATAAAACCAGAAATATCAGTCCTCAGAATCTCATATGAAAATGCTAAAAATTTACACAATACAACAATGAGTACAACACACACAATCCGTTGCGGCGCGCAACCCTATCCCACCATATAAACATAATCCTACCTTATTTTGAGAGTTGAGATATCCCTCAACATTCGAGGACGAATGTTCCTAAGGGGGGGAGGGTGTTATAACCCATATTTGTACGTGTTATATTACACCGTAAGATAGTCTACCTTGGTTCGAGAAGAGAATTACCTTTGAGACAATAAGAGTTTAGTCCTATTGGTCCTAAACGATGCAAAGGTGTATAAGGGCGGTTAACAAGTATTAGAGGATAAACGAGTTAAGGATGTTGTAACTCGCATTTTTGGGAAAATCGAGAGGTGTTTAACATTACCAATATGTCATGTTTTAAGGTATTTGAATGATATGATATCCGTTTCATAAGTTGAAGTCAAACGAGTTATGAAACAAAAGTTGACAAAAGTTGTCGCAACTTAGGTTCACAATTTTACTTTAACGATAGGTAAAATGTTTCTGCAATTTTCTCCCAATTTACAAGGAATTACGGGGTGATCTACCTACCAAATTAAAGGTCTATGAGTCTAGTTTCCAATTCTTCAAACCGTTTGTCAATACGATCTCGGAGTATTGAAATAATTGCATTTCCGTAGAA
>MCJB01052390.1:0-20566 GCA_002018475.1 Nicotiana obtusifolia | reverse complement strand
CTAACACTGTATGAAATGTTTTGTAAATAAGCCACTGTTCTGGTGTTTGATAATCCGCCATTAATCTGGAGCTCTCCTTTTGGCAATTCTGATCCTTAGATTGGGTATTTGAAGTTTGTCTAGGTTTATAATCTTCCTTGCTGCACTTGGTAATTCACTGAATGAATTGAACTGCAAGGTACCTGCAAAAGAAAAACCATGTTAGTTAAAAAATCTGTTACTGTGTTGCCCTCTCTCAAGACATGCTGTACCATCACATTGAAATTTTTCATCAGCCCTTTAATCTTCTTCACTTCTGCACTTATCGACCAAGGTGGATCCCAATCTCCATCTATCACCTTCTTCAAAACCAATGAATCAGTTTCTAGAATAAGTGGGTGTAAATTTTTCTGCACACAGTATTGCAATCTTTGTAGCATTCCTTTTGCTTCCGCTACCATGTTAGTAGTGATTCCTATGTCCACTGATTCAGCATACACAAAATCACCACCGTCATTCCTCACACAAAAAGCAAAAGAACTAGGCCCAGGATTACCCTTCGAAGCACCATATGTGTTACACTTAAACCACCCTCGATATGGAAACTGCCATGTTATTCTCTTAGTTACAACCACTGGCTTATAAGCTTCTAAATATTGAATAATATCCGGCCATAGCATAGGTATATTGGTCAGCCATCAATACCTGCTCTTTGCTAAATAGTATAAAGTCTTGCTCACTTCGTGACAAACCCTATTCGATGATACATTGCCTCCATGCTTGCCCTTATTTCTTTTCTTCCATAATTCCCACGTGATAATAGCTGGTGCTGCTTGAAACAAAGGTCTCAATTTTGAACAACATTTCACATTCCACCAGCTTCTTATCACTTGCTTCAACTGTATAAGAGGAATTGTGATTCCTGATGCTCCCATAAACAGTTTCCAAACCTTCTCAGCTGTGGGACTGCTCAAAAAGATATGATCGATTATTTCTTCTTGAGGATGTTTACAGCACCAACATCTTGATATAACTATGTAACCTTGTCTTCTCCATAAATCATCTGCAGCTATTTTCTGCCTCCACAATCTCCAAAGAAAAAATGAAATCTTATAAGGGAGTCCCTTAGTCCACATCAATCCAAACTCTTTGTTTGGATTGACCCGATGCCTCAAGACCTTCCAAGCACTCCCTACTGAAAATTTTCTCGATGGAGTAGGCATCTAATATGGTTTATCCCAGCCACTGTCATCGTCATGGTAATGTACATTCTCTTTCACATGTGCCGCTATGTCTTCTGGAAATAACTGATCCAACAGCTGATTCTTCCATTCTCCTTCTTGCCTCAACTCTACTACATCTTGGTAATCCTCCTGTATATGAAAATCTTCTGGAACAACATGATATAAAGATCCTAATCCTGTCCAATTTTCATGCCGTATACTAGTTGTTCCCCTCTTCATTTCCCAGATGATTTCATGTTGTACATTATCTCGAGCATTTAACATTTGTTTCCAAACATGTGAACCCTCTCTAAATTGCACCCACAATAGGTAGTTCTTTCTTACAATATTTATTCCACATAAAATTAGACCATAATGTTTTTGTAGTTCTAAACATCCACCATAGTTTGGCAAATAATGCTTTCGATACATCTTGTAATAATTTAAATCCCAGACCTCCTTCCTCTGTAGGTTGGCACAAATTTTGTCATGATGCCCAATGTCTACTCCTTCCTTCTTCCTTGTTACTCCATAAGAATCTAGCAAACATTTTGTGCAAATGCTCCATTACATTGTTTGGAGGATCGAGCACAGAAAGCATATGTACCGGCATGCTTTGAAGCACACTAGTAATTAGCGTAGACCTTTCCTCCAAACGATAGGAGCTTACCCTTCCAAGTATGTACCTTATTCTTTACTTTTTTAATAATATCATTGTAATACTCCTTTCTTCTCCTAGTGTAATAGATAGGACATCCCAAGTACTTGAATGGAAACAGGCCTCTAGTAAAGCCTGTAATACCTTCAACTGCTCGAACAAGCCCATGTGCTACGTTGGTATGCATATAGAAAGAGCTTTTAGCCTTGTTGATCAGCTGTCCTGATGCCCTCTCATACCCTCCTAATACTGCCATTATTTTGTTCAACGATGGGGCATGTGAAGAAGCAAAAATAATGGTGTCGTCAGCGCATGCCAAGTGATTCAAAGGGTCTGACCACTTTGGCATGCCAAATCCCACATATGATCTATCCTCAAACAACTTATTCGGTGATCTAGACAGTACCTCAGCAGAAAGAATGAATAAGGCAGGAGATAAGGGATCTCCTTGCTTCACCCCCCTAGTTGATCTGAAAAATCCTGTCGATTGTCCATTGACTAACACAGAGTACCAATTATTCGACAGTAAATTCCAAACCATGGTTATGAAATGCTCAGCAAAGCCCATCCTTCTCAATACATGCATTAAGTACCTCTAAGACACTCTATCATAAGCCTTTGCCATATCGAGCTTAATCACCAAATTTGCAGGCTTTCCTCTCATCCTTATATCAGTAACAATCTCCTGTGTGGGTAGTATATTCTCAAAAATACTCCTGCCTTTTACAAAGCCAGATTGATTTTGTTATATGTAGCTAGGGAGGAACCCTTCTAACCGATCATGAATCACTCTTGAGATGACTTGGTTAATGAAGTTACTCAAGCTAATAGGCCTTATATCCGAGAAAGTTTGAACTATGGACTTCTTAGGCAACATCACTAGATTGGTATGAGTGATCGATTTAGGCAAAGGAGCACCTCCAAAAAAGTGAAGCACCATACTATGTATATCAAACTTAATAACATCCCAACATACCTGATAGAAGAGTCCAGTGAACCCATCTGGACCACTAGCACTCTCATCACTTAATTCGAACACAGCTGCTTTCGCCTCCTCCATCGATGGATATCTACAAAGTTCCCAATTCTGCTCGATTGAAACTATCGAGGGTACATTATGTAGCTTCGAAAAATCAGTAGGGTCACCTTCATTCGTAAACTACTTTTGATAATATTCAATTGCTGCCTTAGCCAATTGCTCTTGATTGTCTAGCCAATCTCCATTATCAATTTGTATTCTTCTTAATTGTTTTTTTTATTTAATTTCACTACGCTGTCTGCCTAGTGTATATTTTTATATATATAGTCATAAAATATGTCACGCCCCACCCGGTGGGCCCGCGACACGGGCACCGGACCCTGCTTGCAGAGTGCCGGCGAACCCTTCACCTGACTTCCCTTATTTCTTATAAGGTGTATCGCACTCACATGGATTGCAAGTGATAATATAACAACAGTGGTAATAATAACATTAGCCTTCCGTGATATTGTACTACATCATAAGCATGCGTTTATACACAACGTAGCCAACTAGGCTACAATACAAAACCAAACAACATGGTACATACGTTTGCCGACAGGGCGATTCCACTACACATAGCCCAACACTTATCTATGCACATACTAACAATTGTTTATTGATCCTCTATAGAAACATGCAAAATACAACCGACGTCGGAACAGGGCCCCGACATGCCCAATACATCTATACAAAAATGCATACCCAAGTATAGCAAGTCCGGAAGATGAACCATGCTATGTCTGCTGAACTGGTAGTCTACTGTGGTGGGGGAGCTCCGTCTGTTAATCTATTAGGACCTGCAGCACGATATGCAGCGTCCACAAGGTAAAGGACGTCAGTACAAAGTATGTACTGAGTATGTAAGACAGAAGTACAATGTGAAAACAATAATATAAGCATTAGGATAGAAACAGACAACTCATAGCGACTGAATCGCCTCTGAAGGCGGCCAACCATAACATTATCATTATAGGACCTACTTCCATCATTACAGAGATTGAGATATATTTCGCCCTTACAAGGTTTCCAGTTTCATATACGTTCACATTACCAGAGGCATTACATAATCATTACCTTCGACCACTTCCTGCGCTACTGTGGGCTTGTCATTTTCATATTCGTTTAATGATACCGTAACCAATCACATGAACGTACCATGTCAAATCACATAGTCATTACTTTAAACTATTACATTACATACACCCATGCATAATCATAATCAATAAACATGCCTCTGTGGGCTTTATCGTTAACTTCCCAACTGATCAGTGGTGACTGCCTATCCGAATATTAGTTCGGCCTGGTGTTAATATAAATGCACAATAGGTGCCTGCCCGGCCGACTTACAGAACGGCTCGGTGTATAACTGCCCGTCTGGCTTTAGCTCGGACCGGTGTATATCTGCCCGTCCGACTTTAGCTCAGACCGGTGTATATCTGCCCGTCCGACTTTAGCTCGGACCGGTGTATATCTGCCCGTCCGACTTTAGTTCAGACCGGTGTAGTACACATATACTTCTATATATAGTCGCACACTAGGTGCCTACCCGGCCGACGTATAGAACGGCTCGGTGTATAAAACAACTATTGTATGCTGGACTTATTTAATCATTCCTTCGTTAGTAACGATGCTCGTATCATCTACGGATTACCTTTTTACGTACACATCACCACACAAATCACATACGCCCCCAAGGGCCGTACCCGGCTCGGTCACAAGAAATTCAATCGTACCCCCCCACCCCATATACACGTAATACATTGCAAGCTTACTTATGACTTGGGCTCTTTATCATCGTATGCCCTTGTGGGCTCATACCCGGCCATTCTAGGCTCGGTCATAACATATCAATCAAGCACACACATATTCATTCACATCATACATTGCAATCTTATTTACGGATTTGTGATCTTGACTTGTTACATTCATTACCCTTCTTGCTCATATAATTAAGAATACCTTTCTCATGGAGACATAGCACTTATCTCATATATCGATTATACTTCCAAGGTAACATAATGTCAATTAGATAACAACATATAAAAACCTCCATAAGAGGGGAAACAATACAAGCACTCTTAGCTTCTAAGAATAGAGTATTCTTTTGGGGCTCTTTGAGACATTGTATTCGACAGGAATCGTGCAAAGGAAAGAACGGTATAGTATTACATACCTGATATATATATATATTGCACCAGCTCTCAAGCCACGAAATTGCTAAAATCCTTTAATCTACAATTGAAGAACAGTTCACTTGTTACTCACTACGCATCATAGAAATTACTAACCATAATCTCCTGAATTTATATGGTGCTTTCCCCTAATCTTCCTCTTCTTAACCTTATCAAACAGGTTCATGGCACATGCAGCTCAACAACGATCATATCCCACACTATTAGTGGTAATTAACTTGAACCCATAGCTTTCACTTACATTCTTATGAACTCTTACATGCATGCAATGGATTTTCAGGAATCCCTAAGAGAATGGGTGTAGAAACTTACCTTGCATGTCGGATTACTTAACCCTCTTTTCTTGGTTCTTCAATCCCTAAGTGTTACCCTCGCTTTGGGTTTACAAGAGAAGGAAACTCAGCTAGGATTTCTCTTTCGTTCTTCAATTCCTTGATCCTTTCTTCAATTTAGAGATTTTGAAGAGAGAATTTTGGCTAAGGTTCATGGGTTCTTTGAGAGGAGTCGTTTGAGGCCTTCTACTGAGTGTTTGGACTTAGAAAAATGAAGAAGGGACGGGTTTGGGTCCCTTTTTATAGGCCTGGGGGTAAGAATTCACGGACCTGAAAAAGGTCAGAAATGCGATCGCATACCCGTCGCAGACAGGTATGCAGTTCGCATTTAGGTCGCAAATCTCACTTCAAAAATCTGTCGCATTATGCAACGCAGAAGGGCCAGGAATGCGGTTCGCATTTCCAAAATGCGATCGCATTTCTGGTTGCATTTTGGACATTGGTTTGGCCTAGTGTTCTGCCTCACTCTGCGATGGAGGTGTCGATTCTGCGATTCGCATTTACCAAATGCGATCGCATTTTTGGTCGCACTTTTGACAAACTCTCAGCCCAGGGTTCTGTTCCATTCTGCGATGGAACCTGTCAATTCTGCGGTCGCATATGTGTTATGCGGTCCGCATTTTGACCGCATTTCGTTACTTTTGTCCTTTTTCTTAACTTTAAGCCATTTTTCGGGTTCTTGAGTACATATATGTGAGCTAGTTCTCAGTGCATTCTTAATGTACGAATTTACGGGGTGTAACACTATCCCTGCTTTCAAAGGAACTAGTG
Organism: Nicotiana obtusifolia; assembly: GCA_002018475.1. NCBI lineage: Eukaryota > Viridiplantae > Streptophyta > Magnoliopsida > Solanales > Solanaceae > Nicotiana > Nicotiana obtusifolia. The sequence continues at coordinate 14,390 of MCJB01052390.1, read as the reverse complement.
ATCTTGACTGATTTTTAGAATGGAAGCGTCAAGTTGAGCGGATATTTGAAATTAATGATATGTCTGAGGAGAAGAAGGCTACATATGCCATTGCTGCTTTCGAGTCCTATGCTTCGACTTGGTGGGAGGCTGAGAAAAGATCCAGAGTTAGACATAACCAACTGGCACGCATAACATGGATGGAATTGAAGCAAATAATGACTCGTAAATGTGTGAACCCACGGCACAAGCAAGAACAGTTACGGAAGTTGTATGATTTGAAACAAGGGTTGAAGTCCGTAGAAGAATACTATGATGACTTTGAGAAGATTCATCTATCACTTGACATGGAAGACGAAGAAGAAGAAGAGGCTATTATCCGATTCAAGAATGGGTTGAATAATGATATCTCCAATCAGTTGAGGCTACATGTGTTCATTGCTCTTCATGATGTGTTCTTAGCTGCCACTGAAGCCGAAAAGATGATTAAAGAAAGCCGGGCAGCTCGATATAGAGGGGGTCCCGATTCCACTATCATACGTCGAAACAAAGAATGGAAGACGCCAAAAACTGGGGGAGCAAGCCAAACCCAAGAACCTATAGCAGGCCAAAACCGAGAGCCTAAGAAGCTAGCCCAAGCTGCGGCACCTGGAGTTGAACCTAAGGGGTCCGGAGGTAATTATAAGACTCAACTCAATTCTCCTAGCGCATCTTCTTTTCTGTGTCACTGTCACGCCCCGCCCGGCAGGCCCATGACACGGGCACTGGACCCTGCTTGCAGAGTGCCGGCGAACCCTTCACCTGACTTCCCTTATTACTTATAAGGTGTATCGCACTCACATGGATGGCAGGTGATAATATAACAACAAAAATAATAATAACAATAGCCTTCCGTGGTACCGTACTACATTATAGGCATACGTTTATACACAACGTGGCCAAATAGGCTACAATACAAAACCATACAACATGGTACATACGTTTGCCGACAAGGCAATTCAACTACACATAGCCCAACACTTGTCTATACACATACTAACATTTATCTATTGAGCCTCTATGGAAATATACAAAATATAACCTACGTCGGAACAGGGCCCCGACATGCCTAAAATGTCTATACAAGTGCATACCAAAATGTAGCAAGCCCGAAGGATGAGCCTTGCTAGTATCTGCGTACTGAATAGCTTACTATGGTGGATGAGCTCCCTCTGTCAGTCTATCAGGACCTGCAGCACGACATGCAGCATCCACATAGAATGGACGTCAGTACGAATAATGTACTGAGTATGTAAGGCAGAAAACATAATGTAAGAGCAATAGTATAAGCATTAGGATAAGAAATACATGACATGTACCATCTGTATGCCTCTAAGGGCGGCTAACCATAGCATATTGGTGAGACTTATGCATTTTCGTGTACCCTTTCTAACATTATCATACTCATACTCGTGTACATTATCATTTTCCACATCTTATACATATGCCTCCGTCATAACTACTCGGCCTTACTAGGCTCGGTCATAACTACCCGGCCATTATTAGGCTTGGTCACATAACATATGCCTCTGTGGGCTCGTACCCGGCCATGCTAGGCTCGGTCATAACACAACGTACGCCTCTGTGGGCTTTATCGTTATCTTCCCAACTGATCAGTGGTGACTGCCCATCCGAATCTCATTCGGCCTAGTGTTTATATAAATGCACACTGGGTGCCTACCCGACCGACGTATAGAACGGCTCGGTGTATAAACAACTATTGTATGCTGGACTTAGTTAATCATTTCTTCATTAGCAACAATGCTCGTATCATCTATGGATTACCTTTTTACATACACGTCACCACACAAATCACATACGCCCCCAAGGGCTCATCAGCACTACCTTATAGCATATCTTACCCGGCCGTACCCGGCTCAGTCACAATAAATTCAATCATACATATATATACATATACACGTACTACATTGCAAGCTTACTTATGACTTGTGTTCTTGACTTGTTACATTTATTACCCTTCTTTCTCATAGCGACATAACACTTAACTCCTATATCGATTGTACTTCCAAGGTGACATAATGTCAAATAGATAACAACATATAGAAACCTCCATAAGAGGGGAAACAATACTAGCACTCTTAGCTTCTAAGAATGGATTATTCTTTTGGGGCTCATTGAGACGCTGTATTCAACAGGAATCGTGCAAAAGAAAGAACGGTGTAGTCTTACATACCTGATATATATATTGCACCAGCTCTCAAGCCACGAAATTGCTAAAATTCTTTAATCTACAATTGAAGAACAGTTCACTTGTTACTCACTACGCATCATAGCTATTACTAACCATAATCTCCTGAATTTATATGGTGCTTTCCCATAATCTTCCTCTTCTTAACCTTGTCAAACATATCCATGGCACATGCAGCTCAACAACGATCATATCCCACACTATTAGTGGTAATTAAATTGAACCCATAGCTTTCACTTACATTCTTATGAACTCTTACATGCATGCAATGGACATTGAGGAATCCCTAAGAGAATGGGTGTAGGAACTTACCTTGCATGTCGGATTACTTAACCCTCTTTTCTTGGTTCTTCAATCCCTAAGTCTTGCCCTCGCTTTGGGTTTACAAGAGAAGGAAACTCAGCTAGGATTTCTCTTTCGTTCTTCAATTCCTTGATTCTTTCTTCAATTTAGAGCTTTTGAAGAGAGAATTTTGGCTAAGGTTCATGGGTTATTTGAGAGGAGTCATCTGAGGCCTTCTACTGAGTGTTTGCTTCATAAAAATGAAGAAGGAACGGGTTTGGGTCCCTTTTTATAGGTCTAGGTGTAAGAATTCACGGACCTGAAAAAGGTCAGAAATGCGATCGCATACTAGATGTTGTGTGAAGAAGAAAGTGAAGAAGAGATTGAGGATGATAAGGGGGCATAATTGGTTGAGTGCGGCGAGGAAGAGTTAGAAGAAGAGGGTGTGAATATGTTCTTAGTGGTATGTCGGAACTTGAGCACTATGAACGTACAAGAGGAAGGAGATATGCAGTGTGAGAACTTATTTCATGCTAGATGTAGGGTGAAAGGAAAGGTGTGCTCAATGATAATAGATTCCGGAAGTCGCGCTAATGTAGTAAGCCACACGTTAGTGACTCAACTTAGTATACCTACGAGAAAACATCCCCATCCTTATCGATTGCAGTGGTTGAGTGAATGTGGTGAATTAAAGGTAGTAAAGCAGGCACTCATTAAGTTCAAGGTGGGAGCTTATCAGGATGAAATCTTGTGCGATGTGGTGCCTATGCAGGCATGCCATTTACTATTGGGCAGGCCTTGGCAGTTTGATAGATGTGTTGACCATGATGGGAGGGCCAACACTTATACGGTCAAGCTGGAGGGCAAGAGTTATGTANCCCATAATCTTCCTCTTCTTAACCTTGTCAAACATATCCATGGCACATGCAGCTCAACAACGATCATATCCCACACTATTAGTGGTAATTAAATTGAACCCATAGCTTTCACTTACATTCTTATGAACTCTTACATGCATGCAATGGACATTGAGGAATCCCTAAGAGAATGGGTGTAGGAACTTACCTTGCATGTCGGATTACTTAACCCTCTTTTCTTGGTTCTTCAATCCCCAAGTCTTGCCCTCGCTTTGGGTTTACAAGAGAAGGAAACTCAGCTAGGATTTCTCTTTCGTTCTTCAATTCCTTGATTCTTTCTTCAATTTAGAGCTTTTGAAGAGAGAATTTTGGCTAAGGTTCATGGGTTATTTGAGAGGAGTCGTCTGAGGCCTTCTACTGAGTGTTTGCTTCATAAAAATGAAGAAGGAACGGGTTTGGGTCCCTTTTTATAGGTCTAGGTGTAAGAATTCAAGGACCTGAAAAAGGTCAGAAATGCGATCGCATACCCATCGCAGATCCCACCTCAAAAATCTGTCGCATTATGCGACGCAGGAGGGCCAGAAATGCGGTTCGCATTTCTGGTCGCATTTTGGACATTGGTTTGGCCTAGGGTTCTACCTTACTCTGCGATGGGGGTGTCGATTCTGCGGTTCGCATTTACCAAATGCGATCGCATCTTAGGTCGCATTTTTGACAAACTTTCAGCCCAGGGTTCTCTTCCATTCCGCGATGGAACCTGTCAATTCTGCGGTCGCATATGTGTTATGCGGTCCGCATTTTGACCGCATTTTGACACTTTTGTTCTTTTCTTAACTTTAAGCCATTTTTCGGGTTCTTGGGTCCTTTTACGTAACTACCCCTTTAGCATAATTAAATGTATGTATTTTACGGGTTGTAACAGTCACAAATTCAAAGGCTATGGGCATTTCGCTAATGATTGTCCAACACGGAGGACCATGTTAATTCTTGATGATGGAACTGTGTGTGAAGAAGAAAGTGAAGAAGAGATTGAGGATGATAAGGGGGCATAATTGGTTGAGTGCGGCGAGGAAGAGTTAGAAGAAGAGGGTGTGAATATGTTCTTAGTGGTATGTCGGAACTTGAGCACTATGAACGTACAAGAGGAAGGAGATATGCAGTGTGAGAACTTATTTCATGCTAGATGTAGGGTGAAAGGAAAGGTGTGCTCAATGATAATAGATTCCGGAAGTCGCGCTAATGTAGTAAGCCACACGTTAGTGACTCAACTTAGTATACCTACGAGAAAACATCCCCATCCTTATCGATTGCAGTGGTTGAGTGAATGTGGTGAATTAAAGGTAGTAAAGCAGGCACTCATTAAGTTCAAGGTGGGAGCTTATCAGGATGAAATCTTGTGCGATGTGGTGCCTATGCAGGCATGCCATTTACTATTGGGCAGGCCTTGGCAGTTTGATAGATGTGTTGACCATGATGGGAGGGCCAACACTTATACGGTCAAGCTGGAGGGCAAGAGTTATGTACTTAAGCCCTTAACACTGCAACATGTTAGTGAATATTACAAATGCCTGAGGGAACTGAAAGAGGCGGCTAGAGCTAAGGCTCCAATGGAGCCCAAATCCGAAGCCATAACAAATGCTAGTACATCGAACCTGTCAGGTAATATTTGTGTCATGATGCAACCATGTGAGTATTTGAGAGGCAATGATAGTTCTAATCTCTTAATTTGCCTAATTCATAGGGTGTTTACTTGAGCTCTAATGAAGAAGTTTCTACTAACGTTCACCCCTTGCCTAGTGTTGTTAGTGATGTTTTGCAGGAATACAGGGACATGTGTCCCAAGGAGATGCCGAGTGGACTACCTCCGTTCAGCATGATAGAACACCAAATTGACTTTGTTTCGGGGTCACAAATTCCGAACAAACCCGCATATCGAAGCAATCCATAGGATACTAAGGAGTTGCAACGACAAGTGGATGAGCTATTGAGTAAGGGGCTAGTTCGAGAGAGTCGAAGTCCGTGTGCCGTACCCGTGATCTTGGTTCCAAAGAAAGACGGCAGCTGGAGGATGTGTGTTGATTGCCTCCCTAGGTTAGATGACATGCTAGATGAGTTATGTGGTTCAAGTGTATTTTCTAAGATTGATCTTAGGTCCGGTTACCACCAAATCCGTATGAAACCGGGTGATTAGTGGAAAACTGCATTCAAGACCAAGTTTGGTCTGTATGAATGGTTGGTGATGATGCCTTTTGGTCTATCCAACGCACCTAGTACGTTCATGCAATTAATGAATCATGTGCTTAAACCGTTTCTTAATAAGTTTGTGGTTGTCTACTTTGATGATATCCTGATTTATAGTAGAAGTTTAGATGACCATGTTGATCACCTAAGGTAAGTGTTTGAAGTATTAAGAGCTGAAAGGTTATATGTTAATTACAAGAAGTGTGCCTTTTGTGTAGAGAAAGTTGTATTTCTGGGATTTGTTGTAAGTGTTAATGGTGTTGAAGTAGATGCATCGAAGGTAGAAGCTATTAGAGACTGGCCTACTCCTACTACTGTTTCACATGTTAGAAGTTTCCATGGACTAGCTAGTTTCTACAGACGCTTTGTTAAAGAGTTTAGCACCATAGCAGCACCGCTCACAGATTTGGTGAGAAAAGACATGCCTTTTGTGTGGGGGGAGCCGCAAGAAGGTGCCTTCCAAGAGTTGAAACGTAAGCTTAGTTCTGCCCCGTTGTTACAATTACCTGATTTTAGTAAGGCGTTTGAAATTGAGTGTGATGCATTGGGGGTGGGAATTTGAGGTGTTCTTATGCAAGATGTGAAGCCTATTGCCTATTTCAGTGAGAAGTTGAAGGGGGCTGCCTTGAATTACTCTACGTACGACAAAGAGTTGTATGCCCTCGTGAGAGCTTTAGCTCATTGGCAACATTACCTATGGCCTAAGGAATTCGTAATTAGGAGTGATCATGAGTCCCTCAAACATCTTAGGGGTCAAGAGAAAATAAATAAACGACATGCCAAGTGGGTAGAGTTCATTGAGAGTTTCGCTTACGTGATTCATTACAAGAAGGGAAAGGAGAATGTAGTAGCGGACGCACTATCTAGGAAGTTTGCTTTGGCTATCACGTTAGCATCTAGGTTGATTGGTTTTGAGAGTATTTAGTCTATGTATGAGCATGACCCTAAATTTAAGAGTGTGTACGATGCCATTACTAGTGGGCAGCGGATTGATAAGTATCAGTGGCATGATGGGTACCTTTTTAAGAAGGGGAGAGTTTGTATACCCGAGTCCTCGTGGCGAGAGTTGTTGGTGCCTGAGGTGCATATTGGGGGCTTGATGGGACACTTTGGGCTAGACAAGACTTTAGCTATATTAGGGAACAGTTCCATTGGCCTAAGATGAGGCGAGATGTCGAGAGAATATGTGGAGTGTGTTCTGACTGTAAAAGAGCTAAGTCTAGGTCTAATAATCATGGTTTGTATACTCCCTTACCCGTTCCTACTAGTCCTTGGGTAGATATCTCGATGGATTTTGTGATGGGGCTGCCGCGATCTAGGGGAGGTCATGATAGCATTTATGTGATTGTTGATAGGTTTTCTAAGATGGCTCATTTCATTCCTTGTAAAAAATGTGATGATGCACAACATGTTGCTTCTCTGTAAATAACTAAATCTGAGTCATAATAGACTAACCCCTTAAGCTTGAAACACTATTCTATCTTTGCTTTCAAATCAAACTTAGAGAATAACCAGTTTTGTTTCTAGGCTATGAAGAAAGTTGTTTTCTTTCCCTTCTCATTGATGGAGATTCAAAACTCCAAATCCAAAAACCCTAGACCAAATCGTACAAGGGTCAAATCTCAAAAACCTTCCTATGTTTTGTAAATCTATGACATGCATAAGAATATCTCATAATCTAATCATGGTTATTCGAGGTCTAGAGGTCAAACGCAGTGACCTCCGAACATTGAAGATTTATCTGAAGGTCCTTGCCTTCAACAGATTCTCTCCTCTTAGTAAACTCGTCACTATTTTTCCCCCTATGTTCTCTGATTTTACCTCTGCATTGCTATCATCACTCGACCATCGTTATCTTCCACTATCTGATTAAATCCTTTGAAACCCTAGAGGCTTCAACAACACTATAAATAGGAGCCTTCAGTGCTCTTACCTAACACGACCAACCACCTAACATTGAACAAAAATACACCCATAAACACAAACGCTTCAATCATCTAATAAATTTGGAGTTCAAAGCCTAGGTTTTCTTAATGTTCTTTTCTTTCGTTCGCTGAGTATTGTCGTTGGTTCAAACTTGAGGTTTTTGGGGCCTTATGCAACTGAGAAAGAGCTCTCGTTTGGTCTGCTACTCTCAAAAAGTTTGTGAGTCTTGAAGTGGAGCTTATTATTTGATAACCATTAACGAGATGAATCTGAAAGTGTTTAAGTTTATATCCTCTATCCTTTAACCTTAAACATAAAATCTAAGTGCTTATATGTTTTCTTCTCTACTTATGTTTTGTTAAAATATTTCCAAGTTGCCACTATGGTCATTTATTTTTAGTCACTGTTGTTTCTGCTGACCTAATCTTGTTTGAACTAAACCTTTCTTCTCTTCTCCTAGTAGTCCTATGGTACACATCTGTTAAGACTAAGTCATCTTTCCTCATAATACAATCATGATCCCGTCTCTCTTTCTTTGTCATAAGGACTGATAACTTGTGTCACGACCCCAATTCCCTATGTAGGAAGTCATGAGAATACCTAGTCTCTAAAACTAGATAAGCCTATCAAATGCGGAATAATTGAAATAACAACTTAAATTTTCAAAAACTCAACAACTGCATAAATAAAGTCTGTAACTCAAAATGTACCACTCCTATCACCCGGTGAAGTATAAGTCACAAGCTCTAGTAACAATTTTGAACTGTTACAACCCATACAACACGTTCGTTTAATTATGCTAAAGGGGTAGTTACGTAACAAGAACCAAGAACCCGGGAAATGGTTTAACATTTCAAAGAAAATAAAAGTAGCAAAATGCGGTCAGAATGCGGACCTCATAACACATATGCGACCGCAAAATTGACAGGTTCCATCGCAGAGTGGAACAGAACCCTGGGCTGGGAGATTGTCAAAAATGCGACCTAAAATGCGATCACATTTGGTAAATGCGATCGCATAATGGACACCCACCATCGCAGAGTGAGGCAGAACACTGGGCCAAACTAATGTCCAAAATACGACCAGAAATGCGATCGCATTTTGGAAATGCGAACCGCATTTCTGGCCCTTCTGCGTCGCATAGTGCGACAGTTTTTCTAGGGCAGAATCTGCGACCAAAATGCGGATCACATACCCTGTCTGCGACGGGTATGCGATCGCATTTTGGACATTTTCAGGTCCGTGGCTTTTTACCCCTAGACCTATATAAGGGACCCCAAACCTGTCCCTTTCTCATTTTTCTGATTCCCAGCAAGAGTGAAAAGCCACCAAAGACTTCTCTCAAGCCATAGCATCAAAGCCACCAAATTCCCCTCTTCCAAATCCTCGGTTGGAGGTTAACGGAAGTAAACAAAGGAATTGAAGAACATAGAGGGTCAATAGCTGAATCCCTGCTCCCTCTACAAACACCAATTGGGGACAAGGACCTGGAAATTGAGGGAAACAAGGAAGGAGGCTGAATACTTTACATGCAAGGTAAGTTACTACTCCCTTTCATGTGGTTTTCCCCCAAACGTTCATGGTAGGTGGGTTACGTGCTTATGGGAACTTGAAATAGAAATAGGAGCTGCAGAGTCAAATAAATTAAGTTAAACAACAATGAATCATGAACATTGTGGTTGTAAATAGGTTGCATGTGCTGTACATACCCTTAATGAAGTTTAGGGGAAGAAGGAATGTAGAGAATCACTACATGAAATTTGGGGAATTTTGGTTAAATATAGCTATCAAGTGTAGTAAGTAACCGTTAAGCTATTCTATAATTGTAGATTAAAGAATTGCGATGAATTGCGTAGCCAAGAGCCGACGCAATAAACACCAGGTATGTAAGACTATACCGTCCTTTCTTTTGCCCGATTCCTATTGAGTACAATGCTACAAATGAGCCCCAAAGATTACTCTACTCTTAGAAGCTAGTATTGCGTATGTTGTTCTCCCCTTCATGAAAAGATTATCTTTGCTTCGTAGTAATAATGTTGATGGAAGTCTTCGATTCCTATAATTATGTCGATAAAAAGATATTCGTAAGTACATGAGGAAGAAGGGGTAATAAGTGTAACCAGTAAGAACGCAAGTCACTAGTAAGCTTGCTCTGTGTTGCCTGTATATGTATATGTATGTATGATTGAATTTGTATGACCACGCCTAATGAAGAAATGATTAAATGAGTCCAGCATGCAATAGTTGTTTATGCACCGAGCCGTTCTATACATCGGCCGGGCAGGCAGCTAGTGTGCAACTATGTATATGTATATATTTTATTACACCGGGCCGAGCTAAAGCCGGACGGGAAGTTATACACCGAGCCGTTCTGTAAGTCGGCCGGGCAGGCACCTATTGTGCATTTATATTAACACCAGGCCGAACTAATATTCGGATGGGCAGTCACCACTGATCAGTTGGGAAGTTAACGATAAAGCCCACAGACGCATGTTTATTGATTATGATTCTGCATGGGGGTATGTAATGTAATTGTTAAAGTAATGACTATGTGATTTGACATGGTACTTTCATGTAATTGGTTACGATATCATTTAACGAATATGAAAATGACAAGCCCACAGTGGCGCAGGAAGTGGTCGAAGGTAATGATTATGTAATGCATCCGGTAATGTGAACGTATATGAAACTGGCAAACCTTGTAAGGGCAGAAATCTATCTCAATATCTGTAATGATGGAAATAGGTCTTATAATGATAATGTTACGGTTGGCCGCCTTCAGAGGCGAGTCAGTCGCCATGAGTTGTCTGCTTCTATCCTAATGCCTATATTATTGTTTTCACATTGTACTTCAGTCTTACCTACTCAGTGCATATTTCGTACTGACGTCCTTTGCTTTGTGGACGCTGCATATCGTGCTGCAGGTCCTAATAGATTGACAGACGGAGCTCCCCACCACAGTAGACTACCAGTTCAGCAGACATAGCAAGGTTCATCTTCCGGACTTGCTATATTTGGGTATGAACTTTGTGTATATGTTTTGGGCATGTCGGGGCCCTGTTCCGACGTAGGTTGTATTTTGCATGATTCTATAGAGGCTCAATAGACAATTGTTAGTATGTGCATAGATAAGTGTTGGGCTATGTGTAGTGGAATCGCCTTGTCGGCAAACGTATGTACCATGTTGTTTAGTTTTGTATTGTAGCCCAGTTGGCTACGTTGTGTATAAACGCATGCTTATGATGTAGTACAGTATCACGGAAGGCTAATGTTATTATTACCACTATTGTTATATTATCACTTGCCATCCATGTGAGTGCGATACACCTTATAAGAAATAAGGGAAGTCAGGTGAAGGGTTCGCCGGCACTCTGCAAGCAGGGTCCGGTGCCCGTGTCGCAGGCCCGCCGGGCGGGGCGTGACATGAACAATCCTATCCATCACTCTATAGGATAGTGTAATGAAATAAGGAAAACAGGATAGAAGGGGACTCCGAGGCCTGCGGATGCGGGCAGGCGTACCTTGAAGTCTCCAAAGCAACCTTAGCTCAGTAATGCTGGTACTGATAGGAAGTACCTGGATTTGCACAAAAAATGTGCAGAACCGTAGTATGAGTAAACCACAACGGTACCTAGTAAGTGCCAAGCCTAACCTCGGTAGAGTAGTGACGAGGTCAGGTCAAGGCCCTACTGGGGATAATATGAAATAAGATGAAGGATATAACAATATGATAATAATGACAATAGAATGAAACAAGAAGTTTACGGGAAGTTAACAACATATAATCAAGACAGTTAGTACGACACGGAAGGAAAGAAGGATTTACATGTTAAGGAAACCAACAAATAAGGCAAATGCAGCAAATAGAGAAAGATCAACAAGGGACACTGCCTCGTTGTCCCAAATCATAAAAGTAACTCACAATATTTCCTTATATCACTGTGGGAGCCTTGACATTTAGTTTTAAAAATCATCTTTCCCGAATAGCGCCCCACGTTTTAGCCTACCTTATCACATGCATGGCTTTTAGTAGTTCCCCTACTAGCCACGCGTATCAAGCCCACCTTATCTCACCTCATGCATTTCAATACTCAGACCTTATACCACCGCATGCATATCAATATCACAACGTATCATAATTCACACCTCAAGTTCCCAAATATCACAACTAGCCAGAAAACCAAATAATAACAAAATTTCACAATAAGGAGCCTATGGCTCAACCACATTGTAGACAAGTCTCAACAATGACAACCGGAGAGTGATGATAGGCTATAATCTCGTATTTTAGTCCCTTATTGCACTCTAATTTACTGCACTTTTATTGTGTTTGAGCTTTAATCGCTAGTGTTTTGTAAATATTGCGTGTTTTTTGCCTTATAGAAGTGATTCCGAGCTATGTAGATGTTATGGAATGAATTTAAATGATTTGGAGCTTTGAAATCTGAGTAAAAGCCCAAAGAATTAAATGGGGATAGTATTTGGGAGTCGAGGACCAAGTCTGGACGTCAAAAACGCAAGAAAAATCCGTATTCTGAGAAAACTTCACTAGTGCGGCGCGTGGCGTGCTGCAGCTGCCCATTTTCCTGCTGTCTGATAGATTTAAACTCTCTGGATTTCCCTACTAATGCCCCGCATGGAAAAATATTATTTTTGCGACTTTCCCTACTAGGGCCTAACCCTACTTGGTTTAAATACATGGAACAATATTATTTTGGGAGTTTTGACACATCTAAGACCTAAGGCGTCTAAGGCTGAGTTGGAGAAGCAAAAGCACAAGGAGTTCATCATTCAATCTTTACTCAAGACATGAGTTTCGACCGTTTTATGTTTTCCTTTACTTTAAACATACTTGTGATGAATTACTCCATATCTATGGAGTATTGAGCGTAACTAATATGCGGCAACGACAAGCTGATCATATCATTCCATAAAAAGAATCTATATGTATAGAGAGATCCCCCAGATATACAGATAGAATAGATGTTCATGGGTAGACAGTGTCACGACCCGAAATCCCAACCCGATCGTGATGGCGCCTCTCATGAAGACAAGGCCAGCCAATTCAAACCGAACCTCATTTAAACGGTTAAACAGTACGAAATTAACAGAAATGGGGTTTAATAACCGTGACTTGCGGAAAAACATAGTGAACCATCCCAACTACAGCCCGAATCGGGGTGTCACAAAGTCATGAGCAATTAATGAAATCCTACTAACAAGATTGCTATTACAATATCTCTGTCACAGTTGTTTGAAGAAAACGGAAATAACATGATGAAAGAGATACGGGGCTGCGGACGCCAACAGCTACCTCGTGGTCTCTGAATCACTGCCCTGACAGTAGTAGTCAAAACCTCGGAGCGGAACCGATAACGCCTGAATCTGCACACATGGTGCAGGGAGTAATGTGAGTACTTCCAACTCAGTAAGTAAAAATTATAAATAACAACTGAAGGTAAGAAAACACATAAGGCATACAGCAATCCGTAATGAACAGTAAAACATATAAATGTCTCAAATAAATAACATGAAGTAAAGGAAAACAACAATACCAGCACAACATAATACATTACATAGCATGACTCTCGTGGCGGCGTGCCACCTGATCCCATGGGTAACCTGCGCGGTCATTGTGGGGGGTGCAGACTCCGGGAGGGGCTTCTTACGGCCCAAGCGCAATATCTCGTGACGGCGTGTCACCGATCCATTCACATCACATCTCGTGGCGGCATGCTACCCGATCCAATTAAAATCATTTGAAAATATCATCTAAATTTCAAAATTGAGTTCAAGTAATGATTCAAAATAGTGAGGAAATAGTGATAAATACCCCTGAAGGGCTCACATAACCGGCACAAAACCCAAATATGATTTATTAAACAGTGATGAATACCCCTGAAGGGTTTACATAACCGGCACGAGGCCCAAATATGGCGATCAGCCCAATTCATGATGATATCAAATAAGTTCTAATCAAATATATAGTAAAAATTATCAATCGGGACGGACCAAGTCCGAATCCCCAGTAGTAAACGACCCCACGCTCATCATCGAGCACGTGCCTCACCTCAATATAGCACTACGATGTGCAATCCGGGGTTTCAAACCCTCAGAACGTCATTTACATCATTACTCACCTCAAACCGGCTAAATCCTTAGCCCACGACGCCCTTGCCCTTTGAATTGGCCTCCACGTGCGTCGAATCTATCCAAATTCAAAACAATTACGTCACAATATGTTAAGGGGACAAAGCCCATGCGAGAACAATCAAAATTACTAAGAAATCCCGAAATTACCAAATCTCGAGCCCCGTGCCCGCTTCTCGAAATTCAGTAATTTTCACCTCCACGGGTTCCTTATCTTCCCAAGAGTTCAACCATACAAGATTTATCGAATTCCGACATCGGTTCGACCTTCAAGTCTTAAAATCTAAGCTTAGGGATTTTTCAGAATTCCCCCAACTTAATCACAATCACAAGCTAGAATAGTAGTAGGTTTGGGTAATTTGCCCAAGTTTAAGACTAGAACACTTACCCCGATGTTTTCCCTTGGGAATCTTCCAAGAATTTCCCCCAATACTTGCTTCGACCCGAGCTCTATAGCTCCAACAATGTTCAAGATGGTCAACACTCCTCCTCTTGAGAATTTGTCCAAGAAATGTCCCTTGGATGTTGTTCTAAGGTTGATTTGTTGTGATTTTCTGGTGTTTGGAGGTGTTTCTCTTCGTGGGTGACGAAAAATGGCTTTGGCATGGCAAATGTGCATTGATTTCTATTTATAAAGGGGTCAAAAATCGGAACAAATAAAACTTTCAGGTGCTGAAAATGCTACAACATTTTCGCGTAGCATAATC